>RXPK01000015.1:600000-845159 GCA_004143645.1 Protaetia brevitarsis | reverse complement strand
ATCGCGATTAAAATAAACAAGGTCATATTAAGGTAAAGAATAATATATTTACTTTAAACTTGCTCTTGAAGTTTTCCTAATGCTATTTAAATATATATCTTTTCTTATTTCCCTATACCTGCTCCTAATGTATTTCCAAACCCTTGTTTTTTTGTATCGGAATGCGAGTTTCTTTCTCTGAAAATGCGCGTTAATCGACGACGATGCATGAGTAATTGTAGGGCGTATCAGTTGATTCGGGAATAGCGTCTGCTTTGCATTTATGCATTTCGGATAGCGTCTCTTTTTGCTTCACGAACATTAATTAATTTAGCTATAAATTAATGAATTGTGAATTGCGCGTGTGGGAATTAGACATTTTCTCTATGTGAGTGTGGATGTTTGGTATCTTCTCTGTGCCTGATTTCTTTGCTCATATCAAATCGCTCGCTTCGGAATTCTTACTCTGGATGAATAAAGGTATGTTGATGACGCTAGTTTATGTATTTATTGTGAAGGTATTATATGAGTGATTTGGGAAAGATCGTCCAACTCATATAATATGGTAATACCGATTAAAAGTTAAGGAAGGATATTCACTCTCAGGTAAAGAAAGTTCGGATCTTTAAATTACCACATTTCCCTTGATGCTTTCGTAATGCTAATTAAATATTATATCTTTTATTATTTTCGTATGCCTGCTTTTAATGTATTTTCAAATCCTTGTTTTTTTTCTATCGGAATGCAAGTTTCTTTCTCTGCAAATGCGCGTTAATCTTATTTCTACCTTTTAAATTAACATTTGGGCGGTTAAAAGTAAAACGGCTTAAGTGCATTGTTTACAGTTACGAGCTTAATAAGAGAATTTTTCGCACTTTTAAAGCAAGGTAATTCAACCTACAGTAGTTTGTTTGATGATGGTCAATAATTTAAGTTAATTAACTGAACTAAAGATAGAAAGAAGGCCCGTCTCAAACCATTACCATTGTGGTTTTGTATCTAAAAATCGAAATAAGCAAGACCATGCAACTCATAGCAACTCATATATTTAATCCCATTAAAATAAACAACGTATTCATAATATTTTTGCTTAAAACTTGTCCTTGAAGTTTTCGCAATCCTGTTTAAATATTATATCTTTTCGTATACCTGCCTTTAATGTATTTCCAAATCCTTGTTTTTTTTTTTTCTATCGGAATGTAACTTTCTTTCTCTAAAAATGCGCGTTAATCTTATTATTTCTATCTTTTAAATTAACATTTGGACGGTTAAAAGTAAAACGGCTTAAGAACATTGTTTACAGTTGTGAGCTTAATAAGAGAATTTTTCGCACTTTTACAGCAAAATAATTCAATCTACAGTAGTTTATTTGATGATGTTCAATAATCTAAGTTAATTAATTGAACTAAAGTTAGAAAGAAGGCCTGTCTCAAACCATTAACATTGTGGTTTTGTATCTAAAAATCGAAATAAGCAAGACAATGCAACTCATATATTTAATCCCACTAAAATAAACAATATATTCATCATATTTAAATATTATATCTTTTCTTATTTCCGTATACCTGCTTTTAATGTATTTCCAAATCCTTGCTTTTTTGTATGGGAAAGCGAGTTTCTTTTTCTGAAAATGCGCGTTAGTCAACGACGATGCATGAGCCAATTGTAGGGCGTATCAGTTTATTCGGGGATAGCGTCTGCTTTGTATTCATACATTTGACGTTGCTTTATGTTTCACGAATATTAACTTAGTTAACTATAAATTAGTGAAGTGTGAATTGCGCGTGTGGGAATTAGACATTTTCTCTATGTGCCTGCCAAATTGCCTCCTTAGAAATTTTTACTCTGGATGAATAAAGGTATGTTGATGACGCTATTATTACCGTATTTTTCGGACTATAAGATGCACCGGACGATAAGACACCTCAAATTTAGAGAGGATTCACTGAAAAAAGTACATTATGTTACCTTCGGACCATAAGACGCATTCAAAATTTGAGTGCATTTTTCAATGTAAAAAAGCGCGTCTTATAGTCCGAAAAATACGGTATTTATTTGTAAAATATTTATTGATTTCGAAAGGAGTACCGATCAGACTTCGTGAGGGTATAAAATTTAGATATATAGGTAATGCGGTCTGTTTAATAAAACTACTTTTTATGACCCCAATATTTTGTCATTATATTAATAACTTCTTCAAGAGGTAACATTTATATGAATATACATTTTATACACTTGAAATTTTGATAGTGCTGTTTGAATATTATAGTATATATCTTTCTTTATATTGACGTAATGTATTTTCAAATCCTATTTATCTATATTTTTCACCCATCAAGGGTTAGCTTGTTTGAGTGTATAAAAGGATGAAATCCTTTGAAAACAAATATAAGTATACCTAATTTTTAAGGGAGATATATAAGGTTTGTTTGTTGGTGTTACACTCTCTACACTGGCTGGTGATTAAACCGGGATAGAAGATCTATTCCTTACGTATCTGAGAATGATAAAACATGCATCAGTGTAATTGGTGTAACACCAACGAACAAACCTATAGACTAAAGTTACAAATATTTTTCTGGTATAAAAAATATTTTAAGACGGCCAATTTCATTGTATAATGAAAAAAATGAAATAATGTTCGGGCATATAAGCAGGAGCATATTGCCAACTTTTTCTTGACCAGTTTGTTGTCGGAAGATTTAGTCGGTTAATTAAAATAATTATACATCCACATATAAATCTAACAAAAGTTACATCTTTACACCTAACGGCAGAAAAAATTTTTATTGCATATACCGTGTGCGAGATATAAGCATGATCATACGACGATATGCGTAAACACGAAGAAATAGAGCAGCAGCTAATAAACTAACCATTTTTTTTTAAAACACTCATTTTGTAAATGTGGTGTGTTGTTTCATCCGCTGCTCTTTGTATTATACTTTATTGTGCAGGATCCGGTATATCGTCGAAATGACTATGCTTGGATCTCGTACTCGCACACGATATAGTGTTAGAAGAAGTTTGTAAACTCTGAATAAAATCTTAGTTTTCGTGGAATATTAAATAAAATAATGATTACATATGCTGTAAAATCTAGAAGTTATTTTAATGTTACAATGTAAAATCGAAACTCGTTTCAAAATAGCGTTATTAAGCGGCGAAAACAAAAAAGAAATCGGGACGGAGTTACTCAACTGTCCGAGAGCCATTTTAACGAAAACAATTAGCGAAAGGGATTACAGCAATAACCCGGCCGGCGGCCGTATTTAAACCGTATACATGCACACGTACAGATTACGTCCTCCCGTAGTGGCTAGCGAACTAGTAAATAGTAATAGCGATGGCGAATACTAGGTGATTGACCTCCATGCAGGACAGTGGCATCGCAGCGACTCTTGCTCGGCCCTCGCGCAACTCCGCGAGTTCCTTCGCGCCATGCCCTCCGCGTTCACGACGTTGCGCGTTTTTTTATTATGTAAGGTCCCACTCCGGTCGACACATCATCTATTTACAAACGCGTTACAATAAATGCACGCACGCACGCACGCGGTAATACAAGTGCCATTGCACTCTCAACCCGCCGACCGACGACGATGTGCCAGCGATTCTGTCGGCGAAGAACGAGGAGGAAGGAAAAAAGCACAATGGAATCGTTCTAGAATATAAATATCCGAAGACTATGTCAGCAGTGTTACTTACGCGAAAAAGAACCACCGAAATATTTTACCTAATAATTTTACAAAGACACAAGTACACTTCTGACAGGAAAAATCGGGACACCAGCAATCCAGAATTTTAAAATTTCTTGATTGTAAACGCAACTTTCGGAGGACGTATTCACTTATCATAGCCATAAATCACTTAATTATGTATATTACTTCGATCACAGGTAGCGACTAGAAATTTAAACAGAAAAATAAATATATAAAGAGAAAAAGGTTTATGTAAGGGACTGAAACATGATACCCTTAAGAGAGATTAGGGAAGATCGGGGAAAAGACGCCAGTCTGCGTTCGACTATCGTTTAGGAATGCGACAGTAATAGATACATATGTGTTTCCGTTATTATATTAAAAGCAGTATATATGTAGATATTATTTAAAAGTATTAAAGTGTTTTAGTTCAGAAACAGTGTTTGACTTACAAAGTCAGAAGTGGGATAAGTTACACCCTAAATTAAGGTTTATTTAGTGCAAAAAAAACGTTTGTGTCAACAATAATGCCGCGCTCACGAAAAAGTGTCGAGTTCATCTAGTAACGAAGAATTAAGTACCAAACGAGAATTAAAACGGCTAAAACGACAAATATCTTAAATCTTAGAACAAAGACCGGCCCGACCAGCTACACACATAGGAGACGAATTGCTGATCCCTATTTTCGACCCTAAAAGAGACGATTTATGTATTAGTGGAAGATTGGGTAAAAAGAGTGTCAAATGTGGCGGAGCGTTACCGGTGGGATGACGATACGGTGATACGGCTTATCTCAAGTAGGCTGCGAGGTAATGCAAGGCAGTGGTACGACGAACAATGAAAATATGATGCGTCGTGGGGTGAAATCAGGCGATGTATGCTGCTACAATTTCGTAAGTCCATTCCATTTTCCAAATTATTAAAGGATGCCGCAAATTATAAAACTGAGCCAGATCAGAATTTGAGTGATTATTGTTTTAAAAAGTTGTCGAAACTACGCGTTTTGAAGTTATCTATATCGGATGAATGTTTAGTCGATGCGGTTATTGACGGTATTACAGATGAAAATTTAGCACACACCGTACGTTCGGCACAACATACAGATCCGAACATACTTTATGCTTACTTAAATACTATGGGTAATATACCTGGCAAGAATATTGAATCCCGAACCGAGTAACCGATTCGATCATATTAGTAGATTTTCATAAAATTTCGAAAAGAAAAATAATGCCGTTAAAATTTCAAATCCTTCTGGTCATCGCTCTGAACATATGCGTAAGCTTGCATGCCTTACTTGTGGATTATTGGGCCATATTTCGAAAACGTGTAAGAAGCCAATTATTGATTGTAAGAACTGTGAACGTTTGGGGCATGAAACCGTTAAGTGTCCGTGCGTTAAATTTACCAATGACATATATAGTACCGACCGAAATGTCACCAATATGTATATATTTTCGCGCTGTGGTAGAGAATAAGAAAATTTAATGTTTACTAGATACAGGAAGTTCAACACGATAAAAAGCATCGGTTGTCAACAAATTAAATTAAATTTTCGACCCATACCATCGCCAATGTACCTACTTCGTAGTTTTATGGGAGCAGCCATTTCTTGTAACTGTATTACTAGAATACCAATTAGAAATTTGGAAGCGACCGCCATGGTTGACACGATAGTTGTGGCTGACGACTACCTATCTCATGATTTGATTGTGGGAAGAGATTCCAATGACCAGCGTCATATTGCACTGATTAAGCGCAACCAACTAGGGGCACCAGGGCAAGCAATATATGTTCGTTCGTATTTTAGTAAACAGACCACGCCAGATCATTACCATTTCTATGAACTTGAGACGATAACAGATTGCAATGCGTTGAGAGCGACATTCACCAAAAAAAAAGAGGATATTTTGCCACGAATTGCAAGATGGTGGTTGGAAACAGAAGAATTTACATCTGAAGCTGAATACCGACCCGGTGTAAAAATGAGGCATGTGGATGCTTTGAACAGAAACGCAGTGGAGTTAGAAATTTGCCAACTAGATGTAACCGAAGGCGATTGGATAGCAGCTGGGCAAATGCAAGAGGACCAATTAAACGAGATAATAAGTATCCTTAAGGAAACAGAAAGAAATAGAGACACTAAGCAGTATTTTACGAAAGCCGTTACAGGTAAGTTGCAAACGTTGCAAAGTAAATTGACAAAAGTTGTCGCAGATAAGTTGCAAACGTTGCAAAATAAGTCGACAAAAGTTGTCGCAGATAAGCTGCAAAAGTTGCAGAATAAGTCGACAAAAGTTGTCGCAAATAAGCTGCAAAGTGCAGAATATGTTGACAAAAGTTGTCACAAGTAAGCTGCAAAACGTGCAGAATAAGTTGACGAAAGTCGTCCAGTTTTTTCAGGATATGTTGACAAAAGTTGTCACAAGTAAGCTGCAAACGTTGCAGAATAAGTTGACGAAAGTCGTCACAGTTTCTTTCAGGATAAGTTGCAAACGTTGCAAAATAAGTCGACAAAAGTTGTCGCAGATAAGCTGCAAAAGTTTGCAGAATAATCGACAAAAGTTGTCGCAGATAAGCTGCAAACGTTGCAGAATAGTTGACGAAAGTCGTCACAGTTTCTTTCAGGATATGTTGACAAAAGTTGTCACAAGTAAGCTGCAAACGTTGCAGAATAAGTTGACGAAAGTCGTCACAGTTTCTTTCAGGATAAGTTGCAAACGTTGCAAAATAAGTCGACAAAAGTTGTCGCAGATAAGCTGCAAAAGTTGCAGAATAAGTCGACAAAAGTTGTCGCAGATAAGCTGCAAATGTTGCAGAATAAGTTGACGAAAGTCGTCACAGTTTCTTTCAGGATATGTTGACAAAAAGTTGTCACAAGTAAGCTGCAAACGTTGCAGAATAAGTTGACGAAAGTCGTCACAGTTTCTTTCAGGATAAGTTGCAAAACGTTGCAAATAAGTCGGACAAAAGTTGTCGCAGATAAGCTGCAAAATGTTGCAGATAAGTCGACAAAAGTTGTCGCAGATAAGCTGCAAACTGTTGCAGAATAAATTGACGAAAGTCGTCACAGTTTCTTTCAGGATAAGTTGACAAAAGTTGTCACAAAATAAGCTGCCAACGTTGCAGAATAAGTTGACGAAAGTCGTCCACAGTTTCTTTCAGGATAAGTTGACAAAAGTTGTCACAGATAAGCTGCAAAAGTTGCAGAATAAGTCGACAAAAGTTGTCGCAGATAAGTTGCAAACGTTGCAAAATAAGTCGACAAAGTTGTCGCAGATAAGCTGCAAAAGTTGCAGAATAAGTCGACAAAAGTTGTCGCAATTAGCTGCAAAAGTTGCAGGATATGTTGACAAAAGTTGTCACAAGTAAGCTGCAAACGTTGCAGAATCAGTTGACGGAAAGTCGTCACAGTTTCTTTCAGGAATATGTTGACAAAAGTTGTCACAAGTAAGCTGCAAACGTTGCAGAATAGTTGACGAAAGTCGTCACAGTTTTCTTTCAGGATATGTTGACCCAAAGTTGTCACAAGTAAGCTGCAAACGTTGCAGAATAAGTTGACGAAAGTCGTCACAGTTTCTTTCAGGTATATGTTGACAAAAGTTTGTCACAAGTAAGCTGCAAACGTTGCAGAATAAATTGACGAAAGTCGTCACAGTTTCTTTCAGGATAAGGTTGACAAAATTGTCACAAGTAAGCTGCAAACGTTGCAGAATAAGTTCGACGAAAAGTCGTCACAGTTTTTCAGGATAAGTTGCAAACGTTGCAAAATAAGTCGACAAAAGTTGTCGCAGTATAAGCTGCAAAAGTTGCAGAATAAGTCGACAAAAGTTGTCGCAAATAAGCTGCAAAAGTTGCAGAATAAGTCGACAAAAGTTGTCGCAGATAAGCTGCAAACGTTGCAGAATAAGTTGACGAAAGTCGTCAGAGGTAAGCCACAGAATAAATTGACGAAAATTGTCTCAGTTGCAGATTGATTTGACGAAAGTTGTCACGCGTGGGCTGCCAAAGTTGTGAAGTAAGTTGAAAAAATCGTCACATTTGGACCGCAAAAAGTTGCAGAGTAGATAACGAAAGGCATCGCTCGCTGGACTGTAACAGTCGCAGTTGTTGTGTTGATGAAAGTCATCACACATAAGCTATTGGTTAAGATTGCGATACAAAAGATACAAAAAAAAAAGTATATATTTTTCTTTTTCCTTTCAGCACGTACTTTTGAATTTCAGATCAATGTCCAAGTCTGTGGACAGACAAATAGGTCAGGAAGGCCGAATGTAAGGGACTGAAACATGATACCCTTAAGAGAGATTAGGGAAGATCGGGGAAAAGACGCCAGTTCTCGGTTCGACTTAATTCGTTTAGGAGAATGCGACCGTAATAGATACAATATGTGTTTCCTTATTATATTAAAAGCAGTATAATATGTAGATATATTTAAAAGTATCTAAAGTGTTTTGTTCGGAAACAGTGTATTGAACGACATTTATGTGTTATAGAATAAACACAAATTGGGTTTCGTGGCCGGCGTTTCCTTTTAGGAAATACCAATTGAAAAAAAAATTACATAACAACAAAAAGAACTCTTGAAATAGACGGCTTCATCTAGAAATATATATGTCTTTAACTTGTTCGATGTTATGAGAGAGATAATTCTCTTTAAGAAAACATGTGGTGATGGGATTACTTGTTAGTGCTGCTTTGATATTAGTTACTTCGATTTATGCTCGCGAGTATTAGTTTAGCAATAGACAATATGTCAGTCAGCCTCCTCAGTTTTGGGATAATGTGATTTTCACAGCTTTATTGACTACACTATTATTGATGTATTAATTACTATTGTTGTTTAATATTCTTAAATATTGGTATACTATAAAGTTTCCTTCTATCTATAAAAAAATACCAAAACCAGGTTTAAGATTATTTATAAAATTCTTAAATAAAGCAATTAAGTTGCAAAGAAATTATTTTATTTTATGAACCTTCGTTTATTGTATTTTTCAGGAAATATATTTTAGCTATCGCCTGTGTAATCCGACGTCGTTGATCTATTTTCTTGAGATAATGGCCAACACTGGGACTCTTTACAAAAGGACAGGTTATTAACAATTATTTAAATATATTGGATTTATAATTACATAACCAAACATTGTAAGAAAGCATATTGTTCGTCAATCTCAGTTGTGCTAAAATATTTATTTTGAATTTGATACATTAATACTTTTTCGTTGCTACTGCCTGAAGCTGTGCTACAGACCAAAAGTGTTCAATAAAATAGAACAACATTGGATTACATAGGCGACAGTTAAGATATATTTCTTGAAAATACAATAAACGGAGGTGTTAATTAAATAAATAATTTCTTTGCGAAATTAATTGCTTTAAAATGTTATAAATAATCTTAAACTGTTTTGGTAATTTTTTTAAAACATAGAAAATATATTTTGTGGTAATATAATATTTAAGAATACTAAAGAACAACAATAATGAATAGATCAATAATAGTGTAATTAATCAATGTGAAAATCACATTGTTCAAAAACTTAGGAGGCTGCTTGACATATTGTCTATTGCTAAAGCAATACTCGCGAGCATAAATCAAACTAAGTAACTAATATCGTTAGTAATAGGTAATATAATTTTAAAATCCCATTGCCATATGTTTTTTTTTAAAAAGAATTATCTCTACATAACATCAAACAATTAAATACATATATGTGTATTCTAAATGGTGCCGTCTACTCAAGAGGCCTTTTATTTGTTATTGTTTTTTTTTGCATTAATATTTCCGTATTCCGGTATTTCTAAGGAAACACCGCCACCGAAATTCCAAGTGTTTATTTAATGTATAAACCTTTTCTCATATATATTATATTTCTTGTTTAAATTTCCAGTCTTTACCTTTTGATGGCAATAATACATACAAAAAAGTGATTTATGGCTTTGATAAGTGCATATATCCTCTGAAAGTGCCATTACACCCAAAAAAATTTAAAATCACGATTGCTGGTGTCCCGATTTTTCCTGTGAGAAGTGTACAGTCTTCAAACTAGCAACTACAAATTATAAATTATATAATAAAAATAATAATAATAATATTCGTCTTTATTAAGGATGAACACAAAAAGTAATTAATCATGGCGAAGTTTAGCTGTTAGCTTTCTTTCACTTAACCTATGATTAATTGCTAATACACACCAGTAATGTCTAGCTAATAGGAAATAAAAATAAAATTCCATAATGCATGCGTGCAGTAAATAATAAAACGTACTCCACACAAAATAAACTAGTGGTGGGCACTATCGGTATTTTCAAACTATCGTAGTACTATCGATAGTCGGACAACCATCGATAGTTATCGAAGTCGCTATTCGTAGGTGATAATCGATTTAACTATCGATAGTTGACCATCCGATACAACTACCGATAGTGACTATCGATAACTATCCATAGTTGACTAACGAATACTATCGATAGTTGACTATCGAAAAAACCTAGTTTTTGTTTTCGATAGTTGCACTATCGATATCTATCGATGGTTCTGCAACAGTTCAACATCAATACTTAACAACTGCGATATCTTCATCGATTAATGCCCCCTCTTCGTAGTGAGCTTGAGTGTGTCTTCAGAAATTACATTTTGTTTATTTCTGTTATATTATTTGTGTTTTTTTTTTAGTACCAGGCTATTAAGAACACTCTAACACTAGTATTTCATGGTTTCATTAATACCTGCTACTATAGATATTACAAAAAGAAAGAATTGTTCCACTCAATGAATAATTTGATGATTGATAAACAAACGTTTTTAAACTAACAAGACAATACATTAAATAAACCTTTAAGCTACTCAGAAAGGGAAAATAAATAGCACTATACTTGTGTGTTTACATTGAATTTGAGCAATCTCTTGCGTTTATAAACTTTAAATATAAATATAATACTTGGTGGGCATTATCGATATTTCAACAGTTATCGATAGTCGCAGTTATCGATAGTCCACTATCGATAGTCAACTATCGATAGTTATCGATAGTCAGCTATCGATAGTTATCGATAGTCAAAACCATCGATAGTTATCGATAGTCACTATCGATAGTGCCCATCACTAAAATAAACTAATTAATAATATCATACCTAAATCTATCCCTGTACCTAAACTAGACAGGCCCAGAAACATCTAATCTGCCTTTTAAACATATTCAGCGACATCTGTTTATGAAATTCTAAAATAAATTCATTATATGGTTAACGATTGCAGTTTAAAAGTACGCTGAAAAGAAAAATGAATTTAAAATTCGAATGGCTGCTTCGTTAAGTAAATCCGTGAAATTCCAGACTCTCATTTTTCATTAAATTATTGCTTAGCAATTCCTTCTTATACTACGACGTGCGCGAAAACTAGTTTTTACTTCTCATAACTTTATAAATTAACAAGCTCTTTTTAAATAATGTAAAAGGGGAAAAACCAAGAGAATTTCCAGAGTACACGATGATGTAGTAAACCAAATGTGAAAGATTATGTCAGAATGAACCAAAAAAAGTGGTTGCTCTTTTGAAATGTTGCTACCTTCTAAAATGTTGTAGTATGTATACTGTAATTAATGTTTCACGTAATTTCAATTCAGTTGGATTTATTTGTACTTGATGAATATTAAATTATGTCCTTCTTCATTTATTTTTATTTTAAATTTTTAGACGATATGTTTCGGCATTTGGTACATCTTCAAGGTCTATACGTCAAAGGAGAAACAAAATAATAATTGCTGTAATTTTAAAAAAATCTTGGACTTAAAATTAATGTTATAAATAACAATAAAAAGAGGAATACGAATTCAATTAAGTGTTGAAGTGTGTGTAGTGTGTGTATTTAAATGTAAATATATGTGGATTATTTGTACTTACTCTGCAGAGGAGTGCACGTTCTCATGGCATTTCACCAGCAACTGGCATTTCGAACATTATCCAAAAAATATTCAATTTATATTATGCCAAAGTTAATCCCCTAATAATAAAAGTGTTGTGTCAGGTAATTAATCTTTGAAGAACCAATCACATTAGCATTATATATTAACGTGCATGTTGCTAAATATTGTGTAGTTGTAACTGGGTTTATTATTCAATAATTATATAGCGAGAATTTAACATGATATAAAAATGCTTAAGTTTGCTTTATTGCCGTACTTCAGAGAAGTGCATTAGAGAGCATTGAATAGCAGCTAATATAAGCTAATATATATAGGCCTACAAAAACGACGGGGCATCCAAAACATTCATCGTTTATCTTTATCGCATGAAAGATGTAATTAATGAACTAACGAAGGACGTATGAGATCGGTATAGCAGTAATCCACCTTTCTTGCTTGTGGCAATTGAAGATAGTTAAACATTTGGCAATAGCGTAAGATGAGATTCTTTCGAATATGCATATTCATTGCTGTCGAGTAGAATTATTTACGTGTTGTTTATGCTGTGAAAATTCAGAAAGAAGATAGAATCTTTAATCGTTATTTTTTTTGTTTTTCCTACAAGAGGATTTTGATATCGCAGATGGTTTCTATTTTTAAACCAAAACCTATGACATTTTATTTAATTTAAAACTATAAAACATTCAAAACACATTTAATGATTAAATAAATAAAAATCAACATTTGCTGTTGTTCTGTTATATTTATTTATTAACACCATTAAAGTAAATATAGGCTGGTTTAATATTACATAATTTCAAAATAGTATGTATGTACGTAAGAAGATAACATGAATAATCTATTCTTTTTAATGTATGATGTTCCAGAGGATTAGTGTGTGTAATTGAAAAATTAAGGCGAAAATTCGTGTTCCAATCCTATTTATTTTAAAATTTTATTGCGACATGTTTCGGTCCTAAATAACCATCATATTGCAACTATAAGATGATTTTTTTATGTCAAAATTGTAAAGTAATTTTACTATTAAATTGAAATGTTGAAATTTTTAATTTTGAAATTTTAATAATCGAAAGAGTTTTTAGTTTAAATTTAAAAATTTAAACTAAAAACATTTAGAGATGACTAGTATTTTTTTTAGATAATTTAGCAACAAACTGATAAACAAACAAATTTGGTTTATTATTTTAATTTATTAATCCTTTAGATATCAAAAAAAACTTTCTGGTTACAATGAATATTTAATATAATAGAGTAAAAGTGAGAGCCATAATTTAATAACATTATGATTTTTTTGTTCATTGGACATTAACAAAATTATGTTTATATGTAAAAAAAATGTTTCTATTTCAAAGATTTTTTGATTAAATTCGTGCAATGAAAAACAATGCAATGCTAACAAATAAAGAATAGGATTTTTTTCTTATTAAAAATACCTGTCGTCCAGAATACTAATTTAAAACTTAAGAAATTAGTTATACAGTGACCGGCATAAATATTGCAACATATGGAAAAAAAATATTATCAAAACATACTAAAACTTTTTTTCAGGGGATAGGTTATGCATGTCTAGAAACCCCAAAATTTATTTTGACACACGTCACGTGACCACTAGTATGGCGGTAAATTTAAAAAATACTCCGCGAATCTGCAAAAAGTGAGGTTAGGTGACATGATATCCAAAAAAGTTATTTGAAAAAGTTGCTTAGAATTCGATTTTGAGGCTATATGCAAACATATTTGAAAAAAAAAAAGTCATAATTTTTCCAAATATTGTTTCATTGAATTACATATTTCTATTTGTTTCGCTTTTAGCTGAGCTCAACTGCAGTACCATTTCCAAAGTTGGTTGATACTCAAACGGTTTTGCCAATTTTTGCATCATTAACATAGAGAAAACTGAAAAGTACGATTTCAGTGTGACAATTGTTGTTGCAAGGGACTGTATCTGTAGTAATAAATAAAATTTTACAAACATTTTCCCTCTTACCCACTAGTACCCACTTAGCAAACATTACTTTTGTTGAAAATTATTATATTTTTTTTTGTGGAAACCATTAGTCCAAAACTGATAACACTACATATACGCGCCGAAGGTATTAAAGTAGATTTTAAATTGGAGAACAACGAATAATAAACAGTAGGTAAAATAAAATTGGTAGTAATTACTTATTTGCCAAAAAACTAAAATAGTGTACCATATTATTTTGTTGTTTCTAATTTCAAAGCCTACCTTACTTATAAGAAACAGAACGATATGTAACAAGTATGCATTTTTAGAGCTTCATTTCTTAGTTGTTCATTACTACTAGTTATTGCATAAATGTTTTTGCTTATTAAGTATTCCTATCGATGGCAGATGGCCTGTAATAAACATTCTGCAAAGTAAACAAGAGCAATAACAATGTAAACATCTGCCATCAAATAAATTTTATATTAAAAAAATAAATGAAAAAATAAAAATAAAAAAGAAAACATAATAAACTGACTGCTAACCCCTTTTGGGGTTTTTCAATCTGTTCATTTGTTATCTTGTCATATTTCAGTGTTGTTATCTTTTTTGTTTGTTAATATGCCCACTGGGGCCTATGATTAATAATATGTAAATTTTGTTTATTTATGTTTTATGTATTAATAAGCAATTGCTATGTAAAATTCAGTGCTTTTATAACGTTGAAAAAAAAAAACTGGACACTAGGAGCGAGTGTCTAGAAAAACAAATGAATAAGAATATATAAAAAAATAAAAAAAGTGTCAAAAAAAATAAATAAATAAGAATATATAAAAAAATAATAATAAAAAAAAGTGTCTAGAAAAATAAATGAATAAGAATATATAAAAAAAAAACCAAATAAGGGACTACATCTCTACTATATATTGAAGAAGGAAGAAGCACACAGCAGAAGAAAAGGAGGAAAGAAGAAAGAAGAAAGAAGAAAGGAACCCCAAACTGTTTCGTGTTATCCTCCTTGGATCGACTCGGCCTTAGGACGACCAGTGGCTCACAAGAATGCCCGAGATTTTAGGGTTGCTTTCAGTTTGAAAGTCCCCGCAGAAATTAACATTCCTGACGGTGAGATTTAGCCGTCAACGTAATGACAAGAGGATTTAGAGCCAATCGGCTAATCCTGGAACATAATGAGGAACCATGTATTCCTATCATTAGCTAAAAGTACTGGTTATTTATTTCTATTGAGTGTTGTAATTTCCGAAAACTTACATAAATACCTAATAGTCAAATTTAAATTTCCAGCAATTATTCTTAGTAAACTTCAACGTTAAAACATAAAATTACCCACCATTTTATACTACATTAATAGTTATTTTGATACTTTTGTGTTGAATTCAGCAAAGTAGTGGCGGGAAATTTCAATTTGGTTATTAGGGATACCTTTGGTGTATGCAATAACATTGTGAGGGTTTAGATGTTTAATGTTATCAGTTTTGGACTACCGATTTCACTTTAATGCAGAAAACAAAAACAAAAATATAATAATTTTCAATAAAAGTAATGTTTGCTAACCGGTTTAGAGGGAAAATGTTTGTAAAATTTTATTTATTACTACTAGATACAGTCCCTTGCAACAACAATTGTCACACTGAAATCGTACTTTTCAGTATTCGCTATATTAATTATTCAAAAATTGAATAAACCGTTTGAGTATCAACCAAATTTGGAGATAGTACTGCAGTTGAGCTGCTAAAAGCGAAAAAAATGGAAATGTGTAATTCAATGAAACAATATCTGGAAAAATTATCTACTCAATCCTTCCAATGTTAAAAAAATATGATTTGAATCATTTTTTAATGCGTCCTCTCTCGCGTTGTTTTTTTTTAAGAAAAAAATCATTATTTATCTTCTCTAATTTTATCATTCAAAAAAATCATCTCCTTTCCCTCTTATTCCTCCGATATTAAAAAAGGTCATTTAAAACATAATTTTATCATCAAGAAAAGAATCATTCTCTTCCATATCATCCCTTCCAATATTAAAAAAAAAATAGTTTAAACATTCTTAATCCCGGTTTATGTTAAAAAATTAGGAAAATCTTAACATTGGTTCTTCAGAGCTACGGGAAACTCACGAAACACATTTAAATACCTGTACATTTACGATTTCATGCTATCGGGAATCCCGATTTCCCGAGTTCCAGTTAAGCATCGGTACCGGAAATTTTGTCCCAAAACATAGTCCAATCAAGCGGGATTTAGACGCATATTTACCTTGAGCATTTTTCAATAATATTAAGCTGGTAATATCGTTTATTTAATATAACCGAGTGCGAAAATGGCTCTAGCACATCACTAGTTAAAAGTAAAACAGCTGAAGTGAATCGTTTACAGTTATGAGTTAATAAGCAAGCTAATTCAACCCGCAGTATTATATTGATGATGTTAATAATGTATGTAATTAATTGAACTAAAGTGAAAAGATTTGTCCGAAAGTATTAATCTCGTATTTTTATTTTCAAAAACCGAAATGAGCAAAACTATGAGATCGTCCAACTCATGTATGTAATCCGATTAAAATAAAAACAAGAGTGTGTTTTTATTTAAAGCTTGCCCTTGGAACTTTCCTAATGCTCTTTAAATATTATATCTTTTCGTATTTTCGTATACCTGCACTTAATGTATTTCCAAATCCTTGCTTTTTTGTATCGGAATGCGGGTTTCTTTCTCTGAAAATGCGCGTTAGCCGACGACGACGCTTGAGCAATTGTAGGGCGCATCAGTTGATTCGGGAATAGCGTCTACTTTGCGTTCATACATGTAGGCGTTGCTTTATGTTTCACGAATATTAACTTATTTAACTATAAATTAGTGAATTGTGAATTGCGCGTGTAGGAATTAGACATTTTTTCTATGTGCCTGCCGAATTGCCTCCTTCGAAATTTTTCCCCTGGATGAATAAAGGTATGTTGATGACGCTATTATTATTGATTTTAAAATATTTATATGAATACGCATTTTGCACAGTTGAAATTTTGATAGAGTGTTTGAATATTATTATCTTTCTTTATATTGTCGCAATGTATTTTCAAATCTTATTTACATGTACTTTTGCGCATCAGCGACTAGCTTGTTTGGATGTATAAAAGGATAAAAGCTCTTGAATACAAATGTATAATTTTTAAGGGGATATATAGACTAAAACTTATAAAAAAATTCTGAAATACATTACACAATCCTCCCACTGTTGTTAAGAATTTTCTTTAATTTTATTTCTAAAATTCAGTGTCTAAACCAATTTTTTTTTTGCAAACTACAATCCTGACTTCACAGTATGTGGTTTTGCCGTCACTGTCTAAATCTCAAACATTTGCCTAAGTTTTATGAAGATAGGCATTTCATTGCTCTATTTATTTTTTAGAATATCTTGCATGTTACAGCTGTATATCAAACTGCTACTGTATTTCGAATTCTGTGTTAAATTTATCTCAATTTTTCGCATTTACTACTTGTAAAATACAAATAATCATTAATCTCTCATTTTTTACTCACAATGACTTACTATCCCAAATATTTAATATCCTTACATAACATTTTATATTTTATACATAACATAAAATAGAATTTTTGGCAAAAAGAAATGAATCTTGAAGCATATGGAAGAAAGAAAAACACCAAAACAATTTCCACTTGTAAATGAAACTATAACATACAATAAAACAACAATGTCTAGTATTTTTTTAGACAATTTAGCAACAAACTGATAAACAAACAAATTTGGTTTATTATTGTAATTTATTAATATAAAAAAAAACTTTTGTTACAATAAATATTGAATATAATAGAGCAAAAGTGTGAGCCTTAATTTAATAATATTATGAGTTTTTGTTCATAGGAGTAGAAATTCTCTTCAACAACAAAATTATGTTCATATGTAAAAAAAATTTCTATTCCGAAGATTTTTTCATTTTATTTGTGAAAGGGGGTTGTTAGCCTAACAAATAAAGAATAGAAAATGTTTCTTATTAAAAGTACCTGTCGTTCAGAATATTAATTTAAAACTTAAGAAATTAGTTATATAAAATATACATAAAAAAAAAACTCTTCTAAAAAGCTCTTTTTGAAAGAATTGAAAGATTTTATAGCACAAAATATTTCTTGTGGAATCAACAAATAAAGGACCTAATTTTTGGTAAATAATAAGTACAAAAGGCGTTCTAGTTTATGAAATTATAGGTATACTTCTCATGCAATAAATAGTTTTATTGTTAGTATACTCTCTTGGATATTATAACCGATTTTTTTTAGAAAAATCATACACAAAATGGATTAAAACATTGCGTGTGTGACATTTTGACCGTTACTATAATATTAATTAACACTTACATATTTGTCATTTTCTTGAAGATATAATTGATGGTACAATGTTTAAATTAAATATCTTTTTAGAAAAATTGAAATATTTTAATTTGTTTTTCTACAAATGTGCTTTCTATTTTGCATGTACTCATAAAAAGATTATTTCTTTCTTAGTCTACAATATTTTATATAATTTTATTTCCACCTTTTAAATTAACATTTGAGCGGTTAAAATTAGTGATGTGTTTTGAGCGAGTCTTGCACTCGATTATAGGTTTGTCCATTGGTGTTACACCAATTACACTGATGCATGTTTTATCATTGTCAGATACATAAGGAATGGATCTTCTATCCCGTTTTAATCACCAGCCAGTGTAGAGAGTGTAACACCAACAAACAAACCTTATGTCAAATGAATTATGAAGATACCGCGAACTAAAGACATTTCATGCATCTATCTATGTAATACCTGTTTGCGTAAATAGTAAGTCCCTGAGCGAGTGAATGATTAAGGAACGTTGTATATACACTTTTTGCGCGATAAATAATCCGAAAGATTGGTAAAACATGTGGTCGAAAGAGTATAAAGATCTACCAGTAAAAAAATATTTACGATTCTGTTCATTGCTCGCTCAACTATTATATATGTATTATATAGACGCATATTTCGGAATCTTTGCCTTTACGATTTCCGAATACTATATAAGTATTAATTTTCTGCTTTTATATTCAAAAACCAAAATGAGCAAGACTCTAATATCGTCCAACTCATGTATGTAATCCGATTAAAATAAAAACAAGGATCTGTTTCTGTATTATATGTATAAATATTATATCTTTTCGTATTTTCGTATACCTGCTCTTAATGTATTTCCAAATCCTTGCTTTTTTGTATCACAATGCGAGTTTCTTTCTCTGAAAATGCGCGTTAGCCGATGACGACGCTTGAGCAAATTGTAGGGCGCATCAGTTGATTCGGGAATAGCGTCTACTTTGCATTCATACATTTAGGCGTTGCTTTATGTTTCACGAATATTAACTTATTTAACTATAAATTAGTGAATTGTGAATTGCGCGTTTGGGAATTAGACATTTCTCTATGTGCCTGCCAAGTCGCTTGCTTCGGAATTTTTTTCTCTGGATGAATAAAGGTATGTTGATGACGATATTATTATTGATTTTAAAATATTTATATGAATACGCATTTTGCACAGTTATGAGTTTTTGCTCATTAGATCAGAAATTCTCCTCAATAAGATATTAAATATAATAAACAATATTATGTTCATATGTAAAAAAAAAATTGTATCTATTCCGAAGATTTTTTGATTTAAAAGGGGGGCACAAGGCACAAATAAAATAGGAATTTTTTCTTATTAAAAATACCTGTCATTTTCAATATAAATAATATTACCTTAAAGGTGTCCTTCATTTTCTTAAAGGATCACTTCTATCATTGTACTTGATACCTGTACGGAGTATATTCTAAAACTTGCTTTTGTTTTTGTTTACCAAGACCACAAATGAAATATCTGCACTATTCAATTAATTGATTACTTACAATCCTTAGGACAGGCAATATATGATCTGGTGTAATTTCATGCTAACCTCAATTCACTTTCTTGCAAACCAATCGTTTTGCGTATTTGCATAATGTAATATTGGAAAATTCCATTACAGTGGTTTGGTTTTAGGTTTCCTTTGTGCTGAACTGAAATGTAAAAACAGTAGCTGTTAGTAGATTATCCTCTGACTATGAATGATATGTTTTTTTATTTAGGTTGTAGCCCATGTAATTGATTCACTTTCTAGAAAAAATAAATGGACGTGCTTATTTTCATTCATTTCGATATAGACACTAAATTTCTGCGCATGATGTATGCAGATCCATATTAAAACAGCTAACATTTATTTCAAACAAATAAAATAGTTTAATCTAATTAGTTTATCAATTAAAGAAATACATTGATAGATTTTATTTAAACCTCTTTATAACTCTTTTTAGATTATCATTTGAAAATAGGACAAGAAATTGCTAAACAAAACAAAGAAAAATTATATATTTTCTTCTACAAATTACTGACTGCAATAAGTATTTTAATTTAAAACAGCTGACAATGAAAAACGTGTTTTTATGTGTTTTTTGTAGTTTAAACAATATTGATTTGGAAGGGATTAATCCTTAAAAAAATTAAATTCTTTCATTAATTTTCTTTCTTTCTTCTTGTGACTTTATTATGGTATTAATACGCTAAACCAAACATTGTGTAACGCTTCATCATCACCGTGCGGCTCTCGGTGCGTTAGCTCGCGCCGGGATTGGCGTGCGAACAATGATGCGACCGCCAAGCCGGTGTTCTTGCCGAGATCAAGAGCCCAGATTGTCCGGCGTAAAGGTAAACTTAACGGTGAAACAAAGTTCGACGTTCTCTGGGGAAGCTCTCGGAATGTAATAACAGCGTCTGCGTGTGCATGTGACGTCTCCCTCTGCATGCGTGTTGTGCGGGGTATGCACTATGCGTGAAAGAAACCAGAAAAGCCTTAGCGATCGCTTTCGCAGAGCCTACGATGCGGATTCCGATTTCATAAACGGCCTTGTATTGAAAATAGTCGATTTTCCCGTGCTTCCGTTAGAGGTAACACTCGATGTGGAATTTTTGTTAGATATTTTTGTTCGAGAAGAAACTAAATATATGCATATATAGATCCAATTTTTAGGTTGTATAAGGGAGTCAATAGTTATTTGAGAGTATCAAGATATAAGTAAAGGAAAACTTGCAACTTCACAGTAGTGGATATTTAGAACCTTGGGTCAATATTGGCCATACATAGGGGAAAATAGTAGATATTGTATAAATTGTATAACCTATGTAATATCTTTGTAGTTTACGTGATATTACGGTAATTTGCATCTATTTATTATATAAAAATGCGCTCATTTCTCTTAGTTCGACTAAATAATTTAGCCATTTAGCAGTTGTAACGCTGTAAAAATTAATAGCCCAAAATATCTCACAAAATGAGTTTTGCCATTATACTTCTTACCTTCTCATTACTTTTCATGAGACAAAGCATTTAACATTTAAATTAAAAATAAATTGATAACAATCGGAGCATTATATTAAATAGTGAAATTATACTATAAAATGGTGTGATTAATTTTTTTTTACTTTAATCGGTTTTTTTCTTCTACAATTTTTTGATAATTTCGTTTTTTTTTTCAATTTAAATAAATTTAACATTGTATGTTTAGGAATCATTTTTATTCCTTTTTCCTTTTCCCCTTTTTGATCTTGTCATGAAAGTATGTTATTTACATTTATTATATACATACGTGTCATATATTCATCAATTTTTTTTATGCTTTATTTTTATATTAAGTATATAGTTTTATTTAACGCGTACATATGAATATATGGTATGTTACGGTCAGATTTAAATAATAAATACTTAAGAAATTAAATATTCATGCATGGTTGTATCCAAATTGAGTTAAAATGTAAGGAATAATGGAAGACTGGTGTATCACTGAATCGAATGTAATAAAAAGTGTTGGCTTGCTAGTTTCGGCTAAACAGCCATCGTCAGAGCCATGTAGTATTGTTTTTGGCTACTGAATTTAACATGGCTCTGAGGATGACTGTTTAATCGAAAGTAGTTAGGCGACACTTTTTATTACATTGGATTGAGTAATAAGCAGCCTTTCATTATCAATTACAAATTAAATATTGATTGAAAAAGAAATAAAAAATATTTCGGAAAGGTAAAATATAAAATTATTTCAATTAAAATAAGAAAAAACCCAAAAAACTTAGAAATATTATTTTGGTTCCGATAAATTTGGAGGTGACCCAAAAATATATAGTGTACAGAAACCTGTAATTACAGTAATCTGCTACATAGACACCCACACACATGACACATACACTGACAGATAAGACACTTTTGCCAAATTTTGCAAAAACGTCATACTGTGAAATATGTCATATTTTACAGCAATCGCTTCCTAAGTCACATAAAACCACAATATTTATACAAGGGCTATAGAAAAAATAACGTAAGTACTCCAATTATTAATCTTGGATAAGTTGGTAAAAATTTCGAAAATCGTAAAAGATAGCTACGCCCTCTATTTTTACATCAGAAGCCATGTGCGTATCTCTATAGGCAAAAAATCACAAATTATCTCTAATTTCACTTGGTTTTTGTTTCATTGCTCTATCTCCTACCATTCAAAAGTTATCAGGAGGGGGGGACCATTTACGACCTCACTGTATATAGCTACTACCTGCTCTTCCATTTTATTTTACTTGGATGAGATTTTACTTATATAAGTTTATGATAAGTAATTTTCTTAAATTCGCTGAACTGTTATTATTGCTTATTTTTCTGTCAAATTTTACACTTAACATTTGTTAAAAATACTCCAAATTGTGGCACTGGTAATACTGCAAACTTCTTTTTGGGCCCCTCACCATAAACTGCACTAAACTGGACGTACGTTTCAATAGCAATGCTTATCATCATCAGCAGAAACACTGAGCAGAGTTCTGATCTGATGATGATAGCTTTGCTATTGAAACGTACGTCCAGTTTAGTGCAGTTTGTGATGAGGGTTCTAGAAGAAATTGGCAGTGGCATTTGTTAATTGGCGTTCCTGGCATTGTTGTTGTAATCATAGGGTTCAGTTTGACATTCCGGAAAAAAGAAAAATCTCGTTTACTTTTTAATAAAATTTTAAACATTTATAAAATATAATTTTGGTTGCGATAAATTTGAAATGCGGTGAGTTAAAAGATATATACCTACTACTCTTGCATAAACTCCTGTTGCTTGGATGTAATTATATCTTATCTAAGCGCTTAAATTTCATTAAAAAGTAAACGATATTTTTCTATTTTCAGTAATGTTAAATTGAACTCTATAATTATAACAACAATAACAAGAATGCCAATTGTAAAATTTGACAGAAAAATAAGCAATAATAACATGCAAGCATATATAAATTGATCGGCTCTGGGCTGTATTTTTCATCAAATGTTATGAAAATTACTTACTATTTCTGCCAAATTCCAGGATCGATATTTATTCATTGACATTCCTGTCATTGTTGCAAATGGTTTTAAAGAAAAAGTAATTAAAAAAAATTAACACACATGAACGTATTTGTAAACCTACTACCTACCGAAAACTTTCGAAAGACATTGGGAGTACAATTTAATACAAAAAAAAGTGAAGAATTGAGTGAGAGGCTATTTATACTGGAAATCATATAATTGCAGATTCTTCTGTACAACGTCGCGTCATCTCAATTCCACTAAACCTTATAACAACTTTTTATCTCCATTAGTTTACGAGTAAGTACTTAGAGAAACACTCTATATATGTATATGATTTAAGCTTAAGATCTAATCAGCAACTAACTTTTATTTTAATTTTTTATATTACTACAAATACAGCCATCATACACATAGGAAAAGCTATAAGTAGTAAAATTTAAAGCAATTGTGGTATGCTGTACTATAAACGATAGTTACTAATTACTAGTGACAGCTCCAAGGTATAGTATGAAGTACTACATTATTGTTGTTTTCCCAAAGTAGTTACTTGTATAATACATTTGTGGTATAACTAACCACAAAAGTAATCGTTCTTAGGAGTGCTTGAAAAATCCAACACAGTATTAAACTACAGTAAAATAGTTCTCACTAAGTGCTTGTAGTGAATTAAGATTGATATTGGTAGATTGAACTACAATTGTGATAAATGCTACCACCATATATGGTTACTACAAAATGTTTTTTCTGTACACACGCCCTGTATACTGCGTTGCACAATTGATAACGAAACTTTTACATTTAAACATCATCTGTATCCATTACTTTTTGAGAATTACATAGTAAAGAACTCAAAATTTAATTTCCGGTATATTTCATCGGGTATTTCATCCCTCCAAAGTGAATTTCAGTAAATAAAAAAATCTACTAGTTCTTTTATAATTACAGTTATCGGTTTCGCGCGATTAAGTATACATTATCAGTCCAGAAGTATTTCAAAAAATTACGAGAAAATAATCCTATAATTTTTCAAGTATCTCCTGCCTGACCTGATAACTTACAGCGACGAGCACCTAAAATCGACACCGTTATAGAATTTCATAGCCCTTCTTGTTGAGTTCAAAGTGTTTTTTTTTACAAAGTACATATGTTTATTGCTTGTATACCTACAATTAAAACAGATCTTACCCTAAGTCTATTCATGACTTAGTTTACATAATTTAAAATACAAATACGTCACATTGTAGATACATCAAAATATTAAAATATAAGGAATAAGTTTCTTCTAGTGATAGTCTGCATAGCACCCAAAATCTTATTTCCTTTCTATTTTGCATATATGTAGAATAAATCTTTAAAACAGCTTGTTAGTATTTAAAAAAAAAAAAACATCATTACGTATTCTCCCTAGCACGGAAATCTGCTTCACTCCTGCATAATGTGGATAAGGTCGACGTTTCCTTACAGGGATCTCGTTTTATATGCTCCTCGCTGTACATTTATTTGTAAGATTAGCCTTTGATTTTCTGTGACTTATCAGTGTTTCTTAAAAAAAATCACGTTTTCCTGATGAAGAGTCGAATACTGTCATCTTTACCTCATCCACTGGTTTTGAAATATTAGTACTCCCAAAAAGTCTTTCGGAGAAAATTGCATACTTTCATCGCTATTTCAGTTACCTATTGATATGTGTGAGTGTGTGTGATATGTGTATTAAGGTTTCAGTGCCGCGCCACTAAAATGATTAATAATTACTGCAACAATGTCTCTGATTTTCATACATGTACTCTTGAACTTGAAACTGCATATTTTCTCTTGATTAGGCAACTCCTCTGACGTGCTCTTGCCATTTTATGTGCCTTCATAAAATTGCCATCAACGGCACGTGCGTTTTAAAGTAACCCAGTACGATAGTATATACTGACTTACACAAACACGAGTCCCCGTACTTTATTGTAACACCTCCACGTAAGATCGAATAACCAGGCCGGCGATCGCGTGCGCGCCTTATCTCATCTCATGCCGGTCCTCGTCGTCATCTCGATCATCATCTGGGAGGAATGATCTCTGCATACACTATAATACGCGCTGCACACACATGCATGCAACGCGAACATATTTACACGTCGCCGTTCGAATGGTGTACGTTCGGTACGTATCTTGTATGTAAGTACGTAATGTATGTATAGTAATGGCATCGGGAGCGCTAAACAGCAACGACCGTGGGTTCATCGCTCTCGAGGTCATTGATTGTTGTTGGGCCGTAAGCTCGCGATATACATAGCATGTACTACGTACGGAAAGGCTACTCTGTTATGTGCGTACGGCCAGTTTTAGGTACTTGGTCGTGGTAGAGAAGGTGGTTGTATTATGGCAATGACATAATTCTCTCTCTATGGAGAAAAATTGTTTTTACACTGTAACACGTAAAATGTGATTTTGTCTTGGAGATCGTTGGCAACTTCCGACCTACGATCTTTGGGGGTTAATTTACTTGCAATATTTTTTTTATTATTTTGTGCTTTCGGACAACTTAAATTAATCTCTAGTTAACGATTATTGAAATGTAGGTATTTAGATAACGATAATTCAATTAAAATACGAAAATTATCTATCGTGATAACCGCAATAGAATGTATATCAAAAAATGAATTTTACAGAATCTGGGTCGTTAAAATTTCAGCATTATTATTCGCAAATGCTGGGGGAAATTCGTTTTATAGACGTTATTGGTAGACTGGTAAAATTTAGACATTGTAAAAAGAAGTAATAATAACAAGAAAGAAATATGAGGAAAGGCGTATATATATAGTTACTAAACAACTTCTGAATGTAGGTTCGAGTTCCCTCTAAATTCACCTAACAATTCTTCCGTTGATACATATCACATACAGTATAATACAAGTGACTAATGATTTATATATTTTCGTAAATATTTTCAAAGCATGCGTACCGCCCTTTTTTAGCCTACTGTTTGCCAACGGCATTAATACGTAAATGTATATTTTTGTATATAACAAAAAAACCTTATTAAATATATGATATAATCCAGGCTGGTAGATTTAGGTATGCATATGTATTTATTTATTACATTATATTTATATACATAATTGCCACATTTTGTTTGCCCCTCACACCAAAATTTAATAACAAAATAATTATATAACGGTGCATAAAAAATTTTGAAAAACCAATACATTTCGATTTCATTGTATGCTTCCTCAAAGCCAAAATTTGAACTTCTGAGTTGAAAAATTGTCAAAACTGACACATCACAACAGGAACTTCTCTAGAAGTGTCATGTAATTGTGTTCCAAAATGTGATCCGTACGATCTTTTAATTGTTTTCGGTCTTACTATTAAATTGTCTCAAAATTCAAATTGTTAATTATTCAAGGCATCCGGCTAACGCAGGTTTTAAAATTTCAAAATTTTAACTATAATTTGTTCTGATATGTCTTTTTTGATAATTTTTAAACTTAGAAGTGCAAATTTTGATCCTGAGGAAGTATACAATGATATGCAAAATATTAGTTTTTGAAAAAATAAAGAACTTCCGATAGTTTTGTGATTTAGTTGCTGGAATCCCCCTAAAGAATTTTTGAATTTATATAATACACTATATAATATACTATGGACTCTAGCAAAACAGCAAAAGTAAAGTGCGGAATTCAATTTTATTTTTTTTGCGATGTCAAAGTTAAAATTATTGTAAAATGTATTGTTACTTAAAATTTATCACTATATATTCTAGAGCAAATTTATAAATAGTAAAGAGAATTTTATAATTTATTATGCAATCTCTTACAAAAAATTGTAATATTTCAACTTTTTACTTGTTTTCCAAAAAAAATATATCTTTCCATGAATATGTATAGCAAACTTTAGTAAATTGGCTGTAAAATTCTGACAGTATTACATATCAGGGGATGACACCTGCAGTGTAGTTACAATCTTTGCGTAATTAATTGAAGTACAAACACAGATTTAGTGATTCTGTTAATTATACCGAAAAAACTTTGAGTTTGAATTTATGAACTAAAAAGTTACTATCATTCTAAGTTTTTCTTTTATGTGCGTAAACATCGTTATCTTTTTAACATTGTTGTTCCTCTTCCTCTCCTGTCAAGCGGCTGCAGTGTGTAGTGAAGACTCTAAGTCAAACAGCTCTCGTAACAAAAAAAAGTGCTATTCAAAATAACACAAGAAAAAGTTAAATAATTTCCTTAACATTATAATAAAATACCATATGATAGGTTCCCTCTATAGGCTGGTACATATTTACGCCCAATGAAATATTAGAACAAGCAAAATTGCACCCAACTGATCGAAATCCATTAAATGCGCATGCGCTATTTGTATTGCACACAATACAAAAAATTGCGAACTGTAAAGCGGCCTTAAAAGTTATAAAAAAATATATAATAATAACAAATTAATAGAATGAATTATTATTATTATATTTATGTTTTACAGCGCATGGAAGGATGAAAATACAATTGCAGATATATATTTGCGTTGATACAATTAATTTATACTTACGCCAACGTATTTAAGACCTGATGGTGACTTCTTGGCCGAACTATGTGGTTTTAAAAGATATTTTAATAAATGAATGGAAAGGTCTTTGTACAAAGCCCTTCCCATTCATCTGTTTAATTATCTTTTAAGACGATATGTTTCGGTTAAAAAGGTCATCTTCAGGTCTTAAAAACGTTGGTGCGAACATATATAATATCCGTTTAGTAGGATAATATGATTCGAACAAATACCTTGTTGCTAATAAAATCAATCTTAACCTGAAACGGAATGTATTAGCCTCACATGCACATAAAAGCTGAGTCAAAAATAATAAGGTAATTATACGGATCGTGGAGTGGATGGAACACACAGAAAATAATAGTATTCCATTTATTGTCTGTTCATTATCCGATTTTTTAAAAATTAGGAGACCAGCAAGATCAAAAGCCTCTTAAACAAATTCAATACCTTTCAATTCTAAACATTTGCATACTGACAGTCATCAGACTGAAATGATGAAACTAAAATTGCTTTGTTTTCAAATTACGGCCAATAGGTCATGATCTTTATGTTCTGGAATTCTCGTTACAACACGTCCCCTTATAGCAAATGCTCGGTAATTAGAGTTGACAAGCACGTTTAAGGAAACTGGTATGCTTAATTGTAAACTCGCTTGCAAGTTACAGTTACAATGAAATGAAAGGTGACAGTACAAAGCGGCAAAAGAAGAAATTTAAGATTAAATAACTTGTTGCCAACTATTACGAATTAAGTAAATGAAAAGAAATGAATGCCAAAAGAAATCAAACAAAAACTGCATTATCATAACGTTTGATAGTTAAGCAATCATCGAAGCCTCCACACATAATTGGCTCTAACATGGTTTCAGAGTGCTTATGACAATTAAACGTACTAGGCAAAATCGATAAACTCTACTGCAGGTTTTGGGATACACAGAAATGGAGGGAAATGAAATAGTAGATAATTTCATTAAAAATAAGGTTGGAACACGGTTTTTAGAGTATGTATCTTTTTGTGGAATAAATAGCAATAGTATACTGGACAAACTAAAATTAAAGTAGACCAAATAACGATGAAATATTTGGAAAAATCTGCAGGAATAAAGAATCTAAAGAATGCATCAAGCCAAGTACAATACAAAATCCGCATGCTGACAGAGGTCCTGTCAGGTTATAGGAAACTGAAGTTATACCTGAGCAGGCGCAGATTAGCTGTAGAAGCAAAATATAGATTCTGCGGGAAACAAACTATCCATGCACATTTTTTCAAATTGTGCCGCACTATAATGAAGCTTGCTACTCATGATAGAATACGATTTTGAAGGAGATAGAAATAGGATTTGGACAGCTAGCTATAGCAATGATAGGGAACACATTAAATCTTTTAGGTCATATATGCATACATGCCAAATCTTTGTACCTATTCATTAAAAAAAATACTTTTCTTTATATTTTTGAATATTCGCAGCCATTGATATTTTCCCTAAGCGACATAGTAGATCATTCAAATTAGTGTCCTCACGAAGCACTTTATAAAACAAAAATGACAAACCAATTAAAATAGCTTCGATTCAGCCAATTAATTATGTAAGTCATGAATATATTCATATTGTATATGACTACATACATAAACATGTGTAAGATCTGAAATGGATAGAAGCCAAATGTCAATAAAACATGATTCGTTCCAACTATATAAGTCCAAACGGAATTGAATAGTTTTGATATATGCATAAAGTGGAATGCTATAAAATTTTGTAGCCTTGTTAGTGGTACCCTTACAGGGAAGCCGCATAACAGTTATTTCTATATTACATATATATACATAAGAAGTTTACTGTGTCTTTGACAGCTGCAACTTAACAGTGGGCACATACATATGTTCAGCGACGCAACATTATATGAGCTTGCAGTGACCCCTACGCTATTTTAAGACTACTAAAATTCCACTTTTACGACTGCAACAATTAAGTTTGCCTACGTTCTCAATATATGCACATGATACTTTAGATAAATTTAGTTAGACAGGTTATTTCAAAGATCTAACTTATAATAGCAACATGATTTTAATTTATACCCATCGCGAAATTGCATTATAGTACCCACAACTGGAGAAATGCAAAATATAGTTCACAAAATAATTTAATATCATAACTTGGAATCATATATCGCAAAAAAAATCTAGTAATTTTATTATAGTAATTCGAGAATATTGCATTTAATGAAGCTCGTTTTACCAGTTTTTTCTCTCAAGGATAGCTGACATGGAAAAAGAAGTTTCGCTAAAATTTATAGATTTATCATGTAGATTTCAGGTATAACAAAAGTGCGCAGAAAAGGTATTAAAAAAAAAAACATGTACAATTTTATGTTGCTATTAAAATTTATTTAAAAATGCAAAACCGAGAATTTTTTGGGTGCTTATTGCACATAAAATGTAATGTTCCTAGTGAAAGTTATTTTTATTTGAATTTTCACGTAAAGCTGTCATCAAAAATATGAAATTCATACGTCGTGATGTAATTGGTTGTTTTTCCTTTGTTGAACTGATTACTGTTCAATCTTATCACGTGATTATGTAATTGCGGTAAATCACAAGCAATGGCAACTTAGTAAGCTAATTCTTGTTTATCAATGTGATCAATTAAGCGATTTAGAAGAATTGAGTTTTTATAAATACAATGAGGGAGTGATTCGGTTATAGGCATATTTGCCAGTAGGGATTTTACAGCAGATCAAATTCTCATGGTACTTTTCTTCAGTATTGTTTGACATTTTATTGTGGAAATACTTAGCACGGCACGACTACAAATTATTCAGCTGTATTATCAAAATCAACGTTCTACGAGAAATGTGTTTCGTGCGCTTAGGAAAACTTATGGTCCACCTAATCCACCTAGCGAACACACAATTCGTCATACCAACGAAAAACTTGAATTATGTCTTCCTTATACGCGACCTAATACAGCATATCCAGCATGTAGTGCAGGAAATATAGTGGTGGTAGCTGAGAGTGTACGTGATGATCGTTTTAAATCTATTCGGCGCCGTTATCAGCACCTTGGCTCGTCATATGTAACAACTTGGCGTATTTTACATAGGGATCTTGGTTTAAAAGCATACAAAATTCAACTCGTGTAAGAATTGAAGGCGGTCGACTTATCGAATGATCGCACCCTTTCAGTCCTTTGGCTCTTGAAAAGATTGAAAAGATTCGCTGTTGTAAGACTAAAATTTTGTTCTGCAATGAGGCCCACTCCTAACTGAATGTCAATGTTTTGGTCAATAACCAAAATTTGCTGTACAGGTCGCTGGCTGGTTGATCTAAGTAAATCGTTTGGGTTCATTTTTGACTTGCCAAAAATTACCTGTCTTTTGCAGTCACACAGAATGTAGTATGCGTTCTCTGTCATCTCATTACATAGTCTGCAGTTAGTATCTCCAGTTTTAAATCTCAATTTTGTACTTTCTGTGTGCAGTGTCCTATTAAGAGATCTGTTACAATGAGAAGATGATTTCTACTGACCTGCAGTAGTTCTTCGGTCTTCCTTTTTGATGGACCAATTATAAAGGTCTCTTTCCGTGAATTTGCGTAGTTGTTTTATTTCACTGTTCTCTGGGTTTCTCGTTAATCCAACTCCTTATCGGCTCTCGCGCTGTTTTTAGGCACTCCTAGAATAGGTTCTGAGTCTATATATGATGCTAACTCATCGGCTTTTTCATTTGCTTCGATTGCCGAATCTCCGGGTGTCCACGCAAAGTGATTTTATTGTGATATATCAGGCTATTCAGTTTTCAAATACATTCCCAAATCAATCTTGATTATTTCTTAGGGTTCACTAGTGCTCTCAGTATCGCCTGGCTGTCTGTTTCATAAGCCCTCTGATTGAGTTCAGTTCCACAATGCAATACTGCGAATGGCACTGCTTGAAAGACCATGACGTATCTTCCAGTGGAAGGGTGATTATTATATTTCTCATCCCGCTGTAAACTCCAGCTCTACTCCCGTATTCAGTTTTGGATCGGTCGTCTGTAAACCAGAACAATTGTTCGAACCTGTCTCTGATTCCTTACCTTGAAATTTCTGTTAGAAAAATATGCCGAAATCATGTAGACTGATCTTATTCCCAAAAAATTAGTTATTATTATTATGTCGCAAGCCCTTCCTATCTGCCAGTTAGTAATTCTTGCAATCTGAGATATCCCATTACTGCTTCGCCCCTTCTCACCATACGGTGAGGAACCTTTCTACTCCTGCTGATGGAGTAGTCCTTATTGCTCCTGTTATTTCTAAACACACAAGCCTCTGTACTTTGCTAAATTCAATTATTATATTAAGCAGTTTGTTGCTACACCTTTGTCCACTATACCGGAGATTTATGTATCTCTGGTTCATGGATCTAACCAGCGTGATGTATGTCCAGAACATCAGATTAGCTCTTCACCAACATATTTTTCCATAAGCTTTTCTAGTCAGCATGATTGTTGTCGCTGCCTTTTAATTCTTTGAAGCTGCCGATTCCGAGTAATCTTGGAGTCTAGGTTGACACCAAGATATTATACTTCCTCTGGCAGCTTTATTTATTCACTTTGGAGTTTTAGTGATCCAAGACCATTTAAGTTCCTCCTTCTCAAGAATGCTGTTGTGGTCATTTTGGACAGACTGATATTTATACTCTCCTCGCCGATCCATGTTTGGTTAATTTGTAGAGCGTTCTGCATTTTGTTCCACACTATTATGTTGATCTTACCCTCGGTTCGAAAGACAAGATCACCTGTAAACTTCAAAGTTTTATATCCGTTATTGTCCAGCTTTACGAGTATTTCGTTCACGACCAGTTTCCACAGCAGAAGGAACAAAACTCCACCCTGCAGAAATCGTCTTTCGACCCAGGCCACCAGTGTCTGCCTTTAAGCATGATCTCCCTTTACGCAAGCAGTCTATCCACCTGCAGCTTGTTTTATGAATTTCTTTATCTGTCGATGCTTTATACAGTCGCGAACAAATGTTATAGGCACCTTCGACAAAATTAATGGGTTTCATGTTTCTTGCATTTTTTTTTGTGACAGATATTTCAACGATTATATAATCGTCTTTATGATTACCAATAGTCTTTATAGATACCTTTTCTAAATGTATTATTTTTTGTTATATATTTTCAAGTCTTCGAGATGTCACTTTCCTCCTCCCATCTAAAAAGTATTATAGCTGTACTAAAAACAGTCTAATATGCAACAAATTAATAAGATCCCTTAAAATACTACATATTTATAATGTATTACCTACAAGTTTTTATTTTCTCATTTTTTACTGTGATATTCGCCCAAAATTTCGGGTGCCTATAACATTTGCTCGCAACTGTAGATTAGTGCTGCGGAAGTATTGTCGGACGCTCTTTCTACGTCGAAGAATGTACTAAAAACACTTCCGTGGTTTGTAGAACATGTTCAGTCCTCAATACAAAGTGGTGCAAGGCTGTCTTTATAGATGTTCCTGCTCGATACGCATATTCGTCTTTATGTAGTGGCCGGCATGGTAAAACGTCATCTGTTGACCACTTTTCTATATTTTTTTTTTGTTTTTACTTAGATTTCCAAATTAAGAAAATCTCTTCCATACCAAAATAGGCTCTTTTAAGTAGAACTGGAAGCATTACAAGTTATTGTATCAGTTATATTTCGGCCGAGTCATTTTTTTTTAGTAGCCCCCTAAAATTGGTATTAAAATTGGAGATACCAACTGCAGACTATATAATGAGATGACAGAGAACGCATGCTATATTCTGTGTGCCTACAAAAGGTGGGTGATTTTTTGGCAAGTCAAAAATGAACCCAGAGGATTTATTTAGATCATCCAGCCACAGACCTGTACAGATCGGTGCAGAGTACTTTATAGGATCCTGGATTGGCTGGTATATTTAAATGAGTAAAAGAAATGAGAGACTCCCACAACAACAAAAAAAGTAAAATTAGAAAAATGTAATTCGTCGGTGCTACCAGATATATGTTGGTACCGTCGGCTAAACTATATAGGAATTTAATTACATTATTATTTTCATATTATTTATTAAGAGAAGTCGATATAACATTAAAATAGCAACTAATCCTTTTTAAAGATAGTAGAATCCATAGAAAAATATTTAATTGCTTCCACGTGAAGAGGAAATAATTCGGAACTCGCCCATTTAAAAAAGAGACAGCGAAACCGACGTTTATACATATTAACAAGCGAGTTAGAGTAGGTAATCATAACAAACGAGAATCAGCGAAGAGAAAAGCGAAAAAACAAACTTGATTTCTCTGTCTATAACCGACGCAGTGCTAGGCGCGAAGTTTCGCTCCACTGTCCTATTCCGGTGAGCCAAAAACCCGCGGCCATCACCGTCGGCCGTCCGTCCGTCCGTCCAACTTCTTTCGCGTGAGTGGCCGAGCAAAACGATAAACAGGAAGAACATCACCGTAGATTTTACCGCAAGCTCTAATCACGCTTCCGCGTCACCGGCGATTACGCCGAGGTGTTACGAAAATATCCCTGCTGCAACCTCTTCGTGTGTATTTCGTAATTTTCGACCATCCTACTCTGTACGGACGAACGGTAGAAACGAGAACCGCACTTCCTGAGAGAGGAGGACGGATAGAATGAGGGAAATGTGTTGATCTTGCCTAGTCTTCGGGTTAGTGTACCGATTTGACCGCGGCGACTGGATTTTACGTTCATTACGTGCGCTGATCTCGGAATAATATTCATCTGACGTCGTATTAGATGCCGACTAGAACGTATTGGACGCCGCGGAGCCGTTTACAGGAAATTGTATCCGAAGGCGTCTACGTTATTGGAGGAATTAGTGCGCGAAAGATTGAATATCCAGCGTTAGAGGTCAACTATAGGGTTTCAGAAAGAGTCTTAGCGAGCAAATTGCGGTACACTGAACACAATATTATGATATCATATTGGCTCATGATTTTACTAGAAACTTTGTTGTTTATAGAGCATTAGACATTATTACAGCATACACATGTTAATTGTAAAAAAATATTGAAGCTCCAAAATCTTATTGCCAGGAACAGCTATAGGAAGAAATTTATAAAACGAGAAACATGTAAGGGGAAAGCAAAAAAACAAGATTTTTGCCAAATGTATTTCACTATTTCTCAAAACTATTTAACATGTTAATTAAAGAGGGTGCTGTATATGTATTTCCTCTTTTGCAAAACTAATTCCTTAATTGTCAAAGCTATATCATATTGTTATGATAGGGATGTAGGAATGAATGCTGAAAGAAGGCAAAACAACAAATTCTCACCGAGGCACAATGGTCCCAATTGCGTTCGTACCGCGAAATAATTGCCATTTATGTCTAAATCCAGTCCACATTTGCATATTTATAATCTTCGCAGTTGTGATAGTACTATTGTACAGGTAATAATGTTAATAATAATGTATAATGTTAAAAATAATATTTACTCAAGGACAACATATTAACCTTTGATTTTTATTCAAGACAAAACTGAAAATAGGAAGATATATATAAAAGATAAGAGATTTGAAATAAATACTTTTGTACTACTTTTGCATTAGTTGGTTTTGATGTCTACATTCATCAAATGCTTTTTGTGGCCTACCAAATAACCAAATTGTTTTTTAGCAAATGGACTTTTTTTGGACTGTGCTACCAACAGTAGCACCAGCAAGTTCTACTTTCTGATCTAATAATCTCTTTATTGTTTGCTATAAATTCTTTTACGTTGCGAAAACTTTATTTCCAAGGATATTCCATCTTTTTCTTATAACATTAGTTAATAATTTATCAGCCTCTTGTTCATTTATAGTTTCTTTCGTAAATACACTGTTTAAACGTTTGTGCTAGCGTAGATCTTTTTAAATTTTTGTGATTGTGCGACTCCGAAAACAAAACGCTATGTTTAACTGCAATGGACATTTCTAAAAGTCTAAAAAAAATTATAACGCTTACGGTCGCACTCGGACGCACTTTATTTTAGGTAGACACCATAACTGAACTATGAACAATCTTAAAATAAAATATCAACATCTGCAAACGTCTGCAATTTTTATAAGCCACCTCGAACAAACAGTTTTTGAGCTTTAGTACAACGTCAAGGTATTTCAATAAATGACGAATAAAATTACGTGTTTACTTTTGAAAAAGTCTACCATATTTAATAAATTCGGTAAAATACAAATATCTGCAATTATTAGCCTCTATTTTAGTACACAACTCAAACGCCTAATTCAAGTATATTGACTTCTACTAGCAAATAAGCCACAAAGGCTACATATTCCCAAAATGTTTGAGTTGATAGTTATACTTACAACATACATAGTATGCAAATTATGCAATTTACAAATCATTCTTGCAATTTGGTAAATTACAATTATTTCGCGCTGCGAATGCAAGCGGGCCCACTGTGCGAGGTATAGGCTTTAATAATCAGAGGAATGAACGATGGTAGATCATCAGTCCAGATAGGACGACCATTTAATGTTTTCCCGATCACTGCAGGAAAAATTTACGAACGACATGAAAAATAGGAATATTGAGCATCGCCCCAAAGAATTTACTCAAGAGGAGCAAAAAAAATCTGCAATTTAATTGATAAGGATTGCACTTTAACACTAAAACAATTGAAAACCAAATTGTTAGAGGAAAATCCACAGCTAGAGGTGAGCTTATTGACAGAGCGGCAAAGACATTTAACTATTCTGTAAAACGTGTTTCTTTTTGTGGCAGAAAGGCGTAACGCACTAGATATTATCCAAAGTAGGTTTGATTTTGCTGTTCTGTATAACAGAATAATGATCCATAAAGAAAAAATATATTTCATTGACGAATTTGGGATTCAAGTGAAGGTCTTATGGAACATCACAGAAAAATAGTATTAGAGCCAACAAAGTTTAAGAGATCGTAATTATTCTATTGCCGCTAGAATCTGTATTGATTCATTATATTTATTCGCCATTCAAGACAGGTTTTACAGTGTAGAACACTTAAGAGAATTTTTGACATCTTTTATTGACCACTTAGCCGAAGATAATGTTCAAGGTGTATATTTTGTCATGGACAACGTCTGATTTCATAGAACGGATTTCTGTCCCCATACAGTGCTCTTTTTTAAAACCCAATTGAAGGGCTGTTTAACCAATGAAAATCGCGGAAAGAAGCATACGGTTAAAGAATAGCTGTATGTTCAAATTCATAATGCTTCTGAAGTTTTAACGCAAGACATTGCCAAAACTATGGTAAACATATGGAAACATATTTAGGAAATTGCTTCAACAGATATGAAATTTTGAACTAGACTAGTACAATCGTATGTACAGTCGTGGACTTTCGGAATGACTGCCTGTGCAGCATTGAGCACCGCGCTATTCACAGTCTATCTATTGTTGTCTTTTGTATGCTATTGTGTTTCTCCACATAAGTATCAAAACACTCTATTCATTCGTTCGAATCCAACACATCTCTTCATATGTCGCGAAATAGGATAAACTGTAAATAGCGCGGTACTCACTGCTGCACAAGCGGGTATTCCGAAAGTCCATGACTGGACCTATGTATGTTCCTATGTATTTACGTATGTGCATATCTAAACATGGTTTTTAAAAGAACTGCGGTACATATTGCATTTGTAATATATATAGTTAGTAAACTGTTGTTTTCTTCCTTTTCTAATAAAATAATGTTTCACACAATCATGATATGATTAATTAAAGAAATGATTAACATTAAAACGTATAACAATAGCAATAAATTAATTATGGAGCAGATAAAAATGATTTTAATGTAATATACAGTAATTAATATTGCCTGCATCTTACTTTTATATTATATTTTTGTTTTTAAACTTTTACTTATTTAGATTATCAATACCTTAACTATTTATCATTTTAATTCAAACAAGTCATAATACATTTTAGCTAAACTTACCAATTTTCACCTGTGATTTTTAATTTCAATTGGTTTAAAATTTTGTTTACTGCAATTTAACCGTTGTTTTTCTTAGCAATTCATAGTCTAAAGAATGTTGTTTATCTGGTCAAAGAGTACGTTGTCTTATTGGGTTTTCACATATATGTGTTCGAGTTTTTTGTGAAACATGTAAATTTCTGTACGCGTATTTTAAAATTTGATTTTAAAAATTCTTCACTATAGCAAAAAAAAGTTTTTGACGATTCAAAATTAATTATATTTTGAATATTAAATCAAATATTTATTTAAAAAAATACATGTGAGGGTCCAATAAGGTATTTCAATATTAAAAAAAATATTTTATAATTTAAAAATTGGTGTACTTTATTATAGATAGTAATATACGCCTTTGAAGATGTTAAAGAACAACGAAACGTTGCAAGTAAAAAAACAATATTAAATGAGTTCAGAAAATTTTTATTTAGGACCTTAAATTCCCAAAATAAATGTAATTATAATCATTTTTCAATTTATAATATATATAATTTATAAATTAAAAAAAGAAGAAAAAAGATCATTTGCAATAACGTGAAAGGATTTTGAAAAATAGTAAATTTCATTCGATATTTTGTTAAAATGACATAGGTGGGAAATAGTTTGTAGAAATAGTGAAATATATTTGACAATAGTGGAAAAACCTAAGGAAAAACGCTATAAGAAATGGAGCTATTATTACTTATTATCCACAAAGAGTTTGTGTATGATATTTCTTACGCTTGCTTTTATATCATGACCAAAAGCAAATACATCTTGTATCAGCAATAACTATACTATTATAGTTAGCAAAGGTCCAGCAATAAATTTAATTGATATATTAAAGTTCAGACCCCTTCTGCTAGATAGAATCTGTGCAAGTTGGTGTAATTTTAATTGAAAATATCGAGATAGTAAAAACATTTTAGGTTTAGAGGTTATGCTATTGTCGCTATTATACAAAATAAAAATAATATAAATATTATGTCTGCCCGAATTCTACGGATAATCAATTCATATATGAAGCTTCAGGTTACATTGATTGGATTGCATTTGTATCAAAGTAAGCAAATAAAATAACAACGTAATTTAAGATTACAATATTCGACTGAACTGTTAGTAAAACGAATAATGTAAATTAAATGTTTGATATTTGCAAATTATCACGATTACTGAAACAACAAAGAAAAGATGATTTTATAATCATTTCGCGTTTTATGAACCGTTTCTTTGTTTTTATATACCAGCTTATTCAAATATTCTAATAGCTAACAATAGCTCATGAATGTTGCAAACCCATTATGTGATTGAAGACTAGAAAATACGTTTACATATTATTTCATATTATTCCATGTTATTGTTTTTGGAGTGAGTTGCCAATTTTAACTCTTTAATATTGATAACTTCGAGGAACTTACCTTGCTTGAAGCTCTCTCTATGCATGTAAATTAATATCAGTTGAAATACGTGGTGATTCAACTTACCTGCAACAAAATAAATGTATGTTATTTTAGTGTTTTTTATTAATTATTATAAATAACAAGATTTCGAGGTAAGTTTCTAATAATTGCATTACGTTCATGTATTTATCCATTAAGCATCATACATTAAATCGAGCTTTTTTCAACTTAAATTAAAATCTTTAATGAATGGCTGTTTAATCATATCGCGCCTAAATAAGGAGTGCCAATAGTGAGTATGCTGACACTGAATACGTCTGATGTTACACCACTGCTGTAATGCGTCTTGCTGGCGGTGAGCCGTGCACGCGAATGCTGTTCGATACGTTACACTTGTTATGTGTAAATGAGGTTACTCACATTATGTGCGGATTTTGACCCCTTTCTCGGTTAGAGACCTCCCGTAACCCGTTTTATTTATCGTTCATTCGCTCGCCGGCAACTGCCGCAACAAGCTCGCGCTATATGTATGCATGTGTAGATGAAATCAGCGAAGAATACTTGTTCCCGAAGCCACAGTGATTGAGAGGTCGAATTTTTGACATTTCTTACAAAAAACATGTCTTTCGTTCATTATATTAGTAATACTAGGTATTCATTTTAAACATTTTTCATTTGTTGGAAATAAGATGACAACAATTTTCACTATTTATGTCTCTATGTATATAGTATAGTTGAACTTAATTGGTTCGTTGCCTCTGTGGTTCCAGGGAATCGTTATGCAAGAACTAAGACGGTAAACATTAAATCTACTGTTAGTTCTTAAGATAGCGAGAAGCATGACATCAGTATACTTCAATTCGCAGGTGAATATCTTTGTGAATGTACTACGTGGATATTTGCATACGTAAGTAGTTCAAGTATACTGGTTCTCGTTGGGTCACATAAACTTCCTAAAATTTCCTTATGACTAATAGCTTTTTTTCGCATTCTGTTTGCCGAAGGAGACGTTGACCTTTCGAAGGAATGACTAGCCAACAAATATTCATTCGTCTAACAAGTGAAAAAAAAAATACATATCTATAGATTTCTACTTTTTTTATTCATTATATACATGCACACATATACATCAGCCTTCAAGAATGTTGAACGAAATTTCTCTTTTCATTTCCAGATCGGGCGGCATACTATACAAGTATTGATTGAATTTTTCTTCCTTTTACACATTATGTCATTAAAATTATCCAACAGTTGGCGTGCTTGAATAAGTGACAGTTGCCGTGTTGCAAAAGCGACCCAGTTTTGCGTTCGAACAGCGAAATATTTCACTTGATGATTTCGAAATATCTATCCTAACTCTTTCTATAAAAGTATGTGCGTAAGAACTGCTTCAGTTAGATAAATAAACACATTAAGCCTACAAGAATTTTCCAAGCACATATTTATGCTTTTCTAAATATGAATTTCTAAGCTGATAGTATTTAAATTGCCTCTTTTGTTTTATTTGCTTTAGTTATACATGTTCATGCAAATTAAAATGAAAGCGTAAATTGGCGGTTATTTACATTATCAATATGATGTGATAGTAATACATATAAACATATGAAATAATTAATTCACCAACTCAAATATAAATTTATTATTATAATACCCATAGTGAATGTCAAAAGTTGGTCAATCGCATTCAATATTAAACATTTTGCGTACTTATATTAATACGCAATTTCATATTAATTTCTGCCTTTCAATTATGTATTTCTACAATTAAATAGAATTAAAACATTTTAGACATTATCAAAGAAACATGCAGTAAAAAATATTTTTTAAGTAGCCAAAGGTATATCGTAATCCATATGTAATACATTTTTCAATTGAAACTTATATTTACAATACAATATTAAATTTGGCGATGAATATTCCAGAAAGAGACTTATATCAACGACTTCAAGGAGATTGCTTCATTAGCTAGTTCTGGTTCATATATTAATAACAGTAAAATTTCCTGTTCATAAGATTATTTAAATATCTTTCGTTTTAGGTGTCGAGAAACCTAAACAAGAAATTTGATTTCTTTTTGTACCCGTTATACAGATTACAATTTATCATTAAATAAAGACGCCACTTCGAAAACCAATTGCATTCCTCAACAAAACTCGCTTTTTGTGCAAACACTGTATTTTTGTTTAAGTTAATTAAAATGTGCTGTTAGAACAAAATTAGATATTTCATTTTAAATCATCCAATTTAACTATGTGTGCGGTCATTGTTGAAGAAGAACAAAAAGGGGACTAGGTCAGATCTCACAACTATAAATCAAAACGCAACTAGGTTAGGGACAATACTTCTATCTTTAGGCCACCTGGAAGCTAAACATTACAAAATCAAAATTAATGAATTTATTATTATATATAATTTAAATAGGTGTAAGAAATGTCAAAAGCTAAAATATAAATCTTCTCCAAATATAAACTGCTATTTAATTTTTGTTGTAGAATATACTAATTTTGAAAGTGAAAAATAATTATACAAACTAAACAAAACAACTTATTTTGCGTATTGTATTTCAATATGATCATTTGTCAATTTGTTTTGTTTTATTTAGTTTCTATAATTCTTTCAATCACTTTGCAAAGTACTGTATTTTACTTTTTATAATTTAGCTTTTGACATTTCCTAATTGTAATTTTCTATCCGTAAGGATTCTCGTTATTCCATTAAAAAATATTTTCAACTTCATAAGTTATTGTTTACCCCATTCATAGGATATGGCTACTTGTGTGTGTGAGATTATTTTGTTTTTTTTTTTTTATTCTTTTGAGATTAATCGTTATGATATATTTTGAAATTTGTTTCTACAGAAGGTTCTGTCATGATTTTCTTCATATCAGAAACGTAGCTTTTATTATTCTTTGGTTATGGGTCGTATAAAGCTTTTTTTCTATCCACAATATACGTATATCTTTAAACAAAATAATTTTATTTGTTTATGCATGGTCAAATTGACTTATGTACTTTACACTTAATATTCTTGTGAAAAAACTATTACTAACGTAATATCACCACTGCACTCAGACAAAAATAGTTCGATCATGTATAATTAGATTTTGCTTACAATTTCTCAATTTCTGATTCTGATCACGTAAAGTGGCTGTAAATTTACAAGATCTTTTTCAGTGGTACATGTGGTTTTATAAAAACCGTTCTCTCACTTTAAATATTTGCTTATAAATTTACTAATTTCCTCCATATTTATCTAAAGCTTACACTTAGTTAAAGTTAATTTAAAAGTGAATATCTTTTAATTTACTAAATTCGAATAAAACTTTTTATTATTTATTTATTTATCAATTTAATAAGAAAAAACATAATTTTGCAGTCCTACGCACAAAGCTTAGGTGAACGCACAAATAACTCCCAAGATCTTAATTGTTTTATAGAAGTTAAATTTTAGATGGAAAGAATTGAGAAGTCAAATTTTACAAAGAAAAACTACGTATGTAAAAAAAAACGAGGGAAGATGGCAATTAAATCGGTGTACATTACATAGTTAAAAAATAAGCAATATAATTTACTTATATCTCTATATAACAATTGTACAATCAAGCGCCATCTAGCTTTAAAACAAAGCTCAGATTTCAAATATTCAAATAATGTTTGTTACAACTACTTAAAGGTTATGCGATATGATGGTGTAACTTTACATGACTTTTGCGATTAAATTACTATTTTTGCAAGTATCGCATCTGAAACGTTTAAACAGCGATGCATTGATTTTTATATCGCGGGAAAATAGGATATTTTCGCGCGTGTAGTAATTCGCGCGCCGCCTGTCGAGTTTGTGGCGAACCGCAGCGGGAGTAATTGCCCGCGCTAACGCCAGATGGCGAAGCCGGCCGAATCGCGAACAATAATTCCGGTGACGACGCAAGCCAGCTTTCCAATGCCAAGGTCGACGCGCACGTGCGAGTTCTTATTATAAAATTAAATAAATACATACGCAACATTTAGCATATATGTATCTAAGAAGAAACATTAATAAGACGTAAATTGAGTAACATTTATTTTCGATTATTAATGTAAAGAAATTAATTAATTTCATTTTCAATAAGTGTTGTTGTAGGGATTTACATAAAAACATGAGGTTGGTAATTAGTGTCATTAAGTATAGATAATGTTTTCGTTATCTATTTGTTTGGTTAATCAAGGTTTTTTGGGAAGGTTAATGACATTTATATAAGTTCTAAACAAATTTAGTGATAATATTTTTATTATTTTGTTACGTTTTATTTTGGTCACCTTTTTGCCATATAAAATACCAATGATACTTTTTTAAAAAATACTCATAAAAACACTAACCTGGCGTAGAATCAAGGTAATTTGAATTACCAACAATCTGATTCATTTTCTATCTATTTTCCCGCAATAACCAATCGATATTCCCTCTGATAGTTCACTACTTTACTTCTTGTAACATTTACACGGCTGTAGGATTCCCAAGTGCTGAATCACTGATACCAATTCTTTTACTATCACCCTCTGATATCACTACTCTACACTTAGCGTCATGTTTCTGACAGAACGACCTTCCGACATGACCGCGCGCATCCAACTACTTGTTTCACCTGTTGGTACACCCTCGGATAAATGGTTCGAATTCGCCCCCTACTTGCTATACCCTCGCGGCACGCGACAACCCCGCGTTGTTGACACGTGCAACGTCGATAATCCGAAACAAAAGAACGAGAACCGGAATGAATTTTTCGGGAACGATCTGGAGTTGACGGCGGCCCGAGTTCACTATACTGGAACCGCGCGAAAATATATGCAGACATATACAATTTTGCCAAGGTTTTTTTTTTCGACATGGGCTTATCTAATATCTGATAAGAGGACAGTCTTTAGCGGTCTTATCGCCGAGTTCAACGATCCAGAGTGTCACCTCACCATTGTAGGTTATCGAATTTTTACGATCCGCGGCTGCTCGCGTTCTATTTTTATGCGCCGTTGTTTTTTTTTGTGTGTGCGTTAACGAAATATTTTTTCGGAGATTATATACCGACGATAAGAGTCATTGGATGAGCACACAAGAGCAAACACTAGGTGAATTACGTTGGGGATTATTGAAAAAATTATTATCAACTAAACTGCCGTGTAAACTAACAATATTACTTGCTGCTGTTTACATTAAACTAAAAATACTGGTATGTGGGCATATTGCTTTGAGGACACGATAGTGTACTTCATTTATAGTAAGTTTATACATTATATTCAATATGCCTAATTCAACTGTGTCTTACAAATATTTTCAAACTATCAATTGAAATAGAAAACAATCAGTCCAAATTTGTTACCTAAGTTCAGTTACTTCGAGTAAAATGGATTAAGTATATAATTAGCTTAGAAAAAAATGGTAAATATATTCAGATAGATTTATAAAACTCCTAACTGTTAATAATGTTAACTAATAATAATAAACTTTATTAGTGCTAATACCCAGAAACAACAAACAGAAATATTAGTAGGTACAAACACGGAATTAAATCATATTAAATCATATCGCTAAAATTGTTATTCAGATATTCCTCAATGAACAAAAGCTTTTCAAAAATGAGCATTTTTTTCATAACATTATTTAATGACATTAATGGTAAGTTTTTGGTGGAGCTTAGATATGAGACTGAAAAATTTGATGGCAAAATAATTTATGTTATTATGACTTCGTTTCAATCTTAATTGACGTAATCTAATATTTTCATTAAATTTAGTAGGGTAATTATGGAAATCACTATTAGGAATGTAGTTATCCAAATTTTCTTTTATAAAAATGACACATTCCAAGATCTATACACACATGATGTAGTTAAAATTTTCAGTTTAATAAAAGTTTCTTCACAATAAGCTCTGTACCCCTAATTTGCAATCAATCTGATATGTCTTCTTTGCAGTTTAAAGTCTTTCAATAGGTGACTGGAATGACCCTAAAATAAAATAGCATAACTCATAACTGGATGCAAAAATGCAAAATATACTGTTATTAAACAAATAGACAAAAGTTTATTTTTCAAAGTTCTAATTAAGAAGATTATGCTTGTTGTGAGACCATCGAATTCTCCCAAGTTAACTTCGGATCTAACAATACACCGAGCAGTTGGTCTCAGTGACAATATCTATCTCTGCAGTTCACTTGGATTCATGCACAATTTATTAGCTAAATACCAATTATTTATTGCAGTACTCTTTTCTTTAGTACTGGCATCATTAGCAAATAGAAGGAAATCGGTGTTAAAAAAATGCTAAGCACACATTTTGCATAGCAACATTTGCAACTTAAACTTTGCACATCAGGACGCAGAATGTCCCAATATTATTCTTTCCTCATAGAAGAAAAATCCATTGTTCCATTTTCATAAATATAAACAGATAAATATAAATCAACACTGATGGCCAACGACACAATTTCAAGCACGTGATCTTGCAATGAGATGACGTCAAACCAAATTATTATAGCTTCTAATAACAACACTACTATAATTAAAATTTAAAAAAAGTTCTCGAATAATGAACAATAATAACATGCCCCTATTTAGCTTTTCACTCAATTATAACATAATTTATAAATAAATACAATTAGCAAAAGGGGGGGAGTTGAGTCGTAAAATACATATAGTTGCTTAAGTGGTAACCCTATAATAATAATTTCATTATTTCTAAGTCACATAAGCTCTAAGGCGATGTATTTTTCTTAGTATCAACTAAATTAAATTGGAGTTGGTAATTCCACTTTTCCGAAGCATTGTAGTTGATCACGCGAGCACTTGAAAATAGCATTGACGTCAATGGATGGTTTGCTGAAGGGTACACGGTTCATCTGTCCACTTGAACAGGTGAATTTTCCAAAAAGCTCACGTGCTGATGGGGAGAGGAATGTGTGAGGGTCGTTTTTATTTACAGAAAGAATATCTGAGGATGACAGTTATAATACTAGATGTTATTATATTATTAGAATGTTGCTTGCTTTTTAAAATACTCACGCTGTTACCTGTTTATGGCATGTCGTTGTCAGGCGAGTTACTTGATTTCCCTCATCTACATGAAAAAATCTAATTTTAGCTTTACGTGTTGTATATGTTTAACTTTCTTCGAGTAACACTACATAACATCGAAGGTACTAACTGTGCGAATCGAAAGTAGCGACCTTGAGAAAGCACTCTTTAGAAACACGAACAGCCGAGTAGCGTGTTATTAATAATGCAATGCATACATTTGCAATATTACACTCGTCTTATGGGTAGATATGCAATAGTGAACTAAAAATTAAACGGATGGTAATGCAATAGTTACCTAATGAAGCATTTTACCTTCTTTTCCATGCAAAACGGTCGAGTTTGTGTTAGGTAATCCGCGAATTAGAACAGTATCCAGGTAAACAACACAACAAACATAAACTAATTCACAAAGTTTAAATTCTTGTATTATTAAAGCACTAAAAAAATTCTGCAACACGGAAATGTTGGACGTTTAGGATTTGTATCAAAAGCAAAGTATTGTTAAAATTTACAAACGATTAAAATGGATAACCTAGGACAAACAACAAAAGCTGTTGTAAAAAAGATAATAACAATATTAGGCAATATTTCCCAGGTACCCAAACTGATAATACATAACCTAGTTGTTAACTTCAAGGTTTTCACGAAACACAGTTTTTAAGATCCCGAGCGAGTACAAAATTACTAGAGAGTTGAATAATCCCAACGTGGTGCAGGCAGGGAGATACACATTAACCACTGGCTTTGATAAATCTATGACAAATGTTTCCTTTTTAATAAATGAAGCACCGTATGTAAAAATTATATACTTTTTTCAAAAGTATTTATTAAATACTTAAAAAAAGAACAAGTATATGAACAGAATTAAAAACATTTTCATTGAATGTGATGATATAAGCAGGTGGTGATACATATATCTAACAGAGCTGAAAATCTAAAAATATATTACTTTGATGAAACCTGATTAAAGGAAGGAGACCTAAAATAAGAAATGTAGAAAGTATAAATATTTAAACTCCTTGGTAAGCTTTTGTGATGTAAGATCTGTTTACTGGTTTAAAAAATTAATCCAACTGAAATGAGCGAAAACACACTATAACACATATTGGTTTATGCGATTGGTTTGTTGAAAAAACTATATCTTCTTCTAGACATGTACCATAGCATAAAAGTAAACTGGACGATTGCCGTATGCCATAGTGCCAATCAGTAGGATTGAAGTTAATAAAATAACATTAACATAAATGCAATAGTTTACTACTGTACTATTATGAGCTAAACCCTATTGAATTAATTTGGGCACAAAACAAAGGTGAAGTTGCTGCTGTAAAAGTGAGATTGCTGCTACTCCAAACCATTTTAAACATTGCTGGCGGAAAACCAAATATTTGTATTTCATATATCATAAAAGAAGAGGAGAAAGTGTGTATTTTATTTGATCATTTTGTAGAAGCATTCATCATGTGATAGTTGAATTGATAGTGACTTAACAGCAGTGGTACATCCCAGGTAGTGACTGGTTTAAAAATATTTCTTGTTTATTACTATTATCATTATTATTGTTAATTTATTTGTGCAATTGGTTCATATGTAGATAGGTGGTAACAACAAGTTTTTCTTATTTCATAAGTTTTTCATATTATCCATAAAATTTAAATAGTGATTCGAATTTAGCGCCGAATATGTTTAATTTAATAATTGTTATGGTATATGGTTTGTTAAGTGATAGCCCTATGAAATAATACAATATAGATGCCAGCATATGAGAATGATGAAGAAGTACTTTCTAATTTTCACATATTGTAATTTATTTAATTTGATATATATTGTTATATTGTACTCCAGTAGTACAAAACGCTGCCCGGATTATAATCTTTTATAAATTTAGATCAATATAATTTTTAAAACAAAAACAGTTAACAAATTCGGCTGGTGAGATCATATACTAGTAGATATTATATGTTAGCAATTGTCAAATTTTGAGTTATTTATGTCAATAGGCATTATTTCTCTATTTTAAGATGCCGCAAAATCATGTACCCGCTATCGATTTTATCACAAAATTTTACATTCCCGTCAAAGCACACGGATTGACCCTAAATAAAACTGCTGCCAAAATTAATCTGTGTACTGCTTATATTAAAAAGTAAAATATGCACAGTATGTAGTATAGTAATCTTTTCATCTATTCTTTTTACATAGCCCATACCGTTAGTGAAAAATGGCTTACATGCAGTAAATAATATAACAATATATGAAAATTAGAAAGTACTTTTTCATCATTTTTCTATATCCAATACCTAATTGTGCACGAAAGATAACTATATGAACAGTTTATTTCATTAATTTCAATTTTTTATTTTAAGCTCATTAATTTTTCTTTAATGATATCAGAAGACATTTCTTGTTAAACGCATTTATCGAAACGTTTTAATTATAATTGTATTACCAGAAAGTTGTTTGACCCATTTACAATGTGAAGTTGCGTAAACTTGGTAAAAATCAATATTTAAAATAGCTTGAAAATGAGGTAAGAAAGTGATAGGATCTTGTTCTAATTGTAAATTAGTCGTATAGGTAGCAGTAGTTTTCACAGATTTTTTTCCCATTAGGTTGGTATTTTATGGTAGATGGAAAAAACAGTATAAGTAAAACATTACGGAATATTAGTTTGTCAAACATATTAATAAAATATTGCAATATTATATCGCAATTAATATTATTAGTATAAATTTGTATTGCAATATTTTATTAATATATTTAATATAAACTAATATTCCTTGATGTTTGACTGGAACTGTTTTTCCCACACACTATAGTATTATTCACGACATTATGGGTAGATATTGCTAATCTTCGAGTTCAATTATATTGTTAATTTTAGTTTTTCAATTTGCATATATTAAAGGAACTTTTTTTTGCAAGCATTTCTCCAATGAGGAGCTTTTAGTTTCTCTCCATTCACTAACATCTGTATTTTTTACTTTCGGTTTTCTTTTACGAGCAAAATTCTTTCATCAGAAATAGCTTTTGTTTGTAAAATTATTAATAAAGGCTTTCTCATAACAACTGAATTCAGAACCACACTGTATAAAAATTTAAAAATTAAGAGTGCAACGACCTAGTGCACAAGTTATTTAATTATCATTATCATTCCTTAGCCTTTGTTTGTCAACTAGGCTAAAGCTATCATATCCTCAATCTATTCGATATTTCTTATCTGAATCACCGCGAACATTGTCACCTCCTAAAAGGAATTCAAATCGAACAAAGGCCGTTAATACAAGCAAACCTAAAAACGATGGCAGGATAAATTCGTACATGGATAAACATAACGCGGTTCCAATACTAAATTTACATCTCTATATAGCTCAACAATTGTATTTATATATTTGCCCAACCATTGAAGTAGAGATCTTTTTATGACTATAATAATGCTTTTACATAAACTTTACATACATATACATATACGCACAATACAAATGAGATTGGAAGTCTTGACCGCCTTCTAGGTTGTCGACCCAGCTATATCTGGGCCGCACTCTCGATAATTATTACATCATTATTGAGTGAATTCCAGGGCCGTACCGTGTGTAGGTAAGACGCCAACACGATACGCTTATTATATATACACGTGTACGTAAAAGAACCTTCTCACATTTTTTTCCTACGTAATGGTCGTTTTAAATGGCAAAGATTGTTCCTTTGTACATATTTCTCTTATCCTTAACGGCGTATTGATCGTGAGCAACGCGTTACGTCTGTATTGAAATTTAGTGAGTAAATACGCTTGGAGCACACAAAAATTGAAGGTTAAACAAACTATTTTAAAACATATTTAAATTAATTAATAAAGAACAAGGTGGCTATATAACGGAATTGATGGAGTTTTTTTTTTTTTTGTTCAACCAATTAATTTTACTTTAAGTATGTCAAAATAAAAGTAAGATGGCGAAACTGGTTCTGTCACCTAATATATTTGCTAATCGATCGGAAACCGTTGCAATCATAAGCTTAGCTAAATTGAGAGCGTGAAGGTTGACCGTCAAAATTTTTAGCACAGCATTCATTTCCGCAATTTCGCGTAGGTATAAAAGCAGTACGGTTGATTATAATCACAATTTAACGGGAATAATGAAAAGTCGTTATTAAATTAATTGGTAAATTATCGAGAAACAACACACAGAAAAGGCGTGAAGGTTGTCACAAGTAATATAAATCCTATGTCTAATGAGTACTAATTGCGCTTTTCCACGTATAACGCATCTCCCTTCTAAATTTAACTTATACACTTAATACCACATCATCCAATAATATCGTAAACGTCAACAAGTAAAGATAAAACGCGAACCCCATAGTAAAATTTGCAGGTAGTGGGCCGGACGGCGCTTCTGCGAATTGCACGTTTTATTACTGGGAGTGGGGTACGACCTATGGCTCGAAAGTGGACGCGTGATTCGCAAGGCCTTCGGCTAAGAACCTACTACCACACACTGACACATCTATGCTTTAGTTACGTATTCGTATTTTCCAAAGCATTATGAATATTACGTGTGCCCGTAGTAGAAAGAAGAAAAAAAGTATGAATGAATATTCGGCACTACTGCTTTGTATTGGCCCAGCTTGTAAACTGTTTACTTGACATAACTTCCATAAAATATATGTGTTTGACTGAGTTCTTTGTTTTTTCAAGATCTGCAGTTTTAAACCTGTGTGAGTAATACCACTGAGTCTTTTTTTATATAACATGTGTTTTATAACTGGAAAGATGCTATAAATCATTCACATTTTCTTTGGTCTTGACCATTAAATTAGACCACCCATCCAGGATCTAATACCCGCACTTATCCTACAGGTTTCTGGCTGTGACGAAGTAATCTCGTTTTTGGATGCAGAATTGCTATCTTTTGGTTCGAGCATGGCTTCACACGATGGATAAGCGTTTTCGTCCTTGATTGACACAGTCTGCAGTTGGCATCTCCAGCGTTGATCCATATTTTCTATAGGTGTCCTTTCAGTGTATAGTGTTAGGAGATCTGCTACGATGCGAAGGAGATTCCTACTGAGCTGTGTGTTCTCCAGCTTTTTATGGTATGTGTGGTCATTATTCAGTGTGCTTTTGTTTCTTTTGTATTACCTGTCTCGTGCTGTGTTTTTAGATACTCCTAGAACAGGTTTTGGGCCTATGTATGAAGCAGATAATCCCTTTCTTGCTAACTCATGGACTTTTTCGTTCGCTTCGATTCTTGAATGTCTGGGCACCCAGAGTAAAGTGACTTTATTGCGGTTCGTAAGGCTATTCAGTTCCGAATACATCCCCAAACCAGTCATCCGCTTATTTTCATAAGTCCTCTGATTGATTTCAGTTGCACAGTGCAATATTGGCTATGCTTTTGCTTGAAAAACTGTGGCATTTTCATATGATCAAGTCATATGGAGTTATTTGGTGATTTCTTAAAGCTTTAGGATTTTTGTCAGATTTATAGTCTTTTATTTGGTTTTCTAGGTATTACATAGTCTCGCCGATATATAGACTACGGCAATTTGACAATATATTTTATACCACATATATTTTGTTTATTCGATTTTTAATTTTAATAATATATAGATTTGGTTTTGTACCACACCTAAAAAAATTGAAAATTATAGGGTTTGATATTGTTCATGTGATTTATTTTTCAGATAAGTGTTTTACATAAGTATTTTTTTGTCTATTTTGTAATTATTTGAATATCTTTTATATTTCTTGTTGATTCATTCTAAAAGCGGAGTGTTCTGTCAATATTTTATTGAAAAGATAATTTTGATAATAAGAATATCTTTTTTTATTAACATCCGACCGGAAATTGGACCAGTGAGAACTTGGCCAGATAAACTGTTAATGACACCAATTTCTTGTGGAAACGGATATATGACAGTTACAAAATTTAGATAAGGTCCAGACCATATAAAATTTTGTTGTTATTTTCATGAGTTTAAGGTCTTAAAGGGTAATGCTGTTGTTTTCTTCAAATGCAATAAAGTTTACCACTAGCACAAACATACTTTCATTATATATCCAATGTATAGGAATAAATTCTACCAATATCCAATATCGTAACAAACATTACAGAATACATAAAAGAAATTTTAAGCAGGATAGATTTTGAAATAACTCCATACAGCATTAGGAAAATGAAATATGTATACCAATTTTAATGAAAATAATTCCTATCGCCCCAAACTGAAATTAAACGGTTCACAAAACCTACATGGTTATTATTATATAAATTCTAAATTATCATCAACTATTTTCATAAAAAATAGTGCTATTAACCAGTATAGCTGACAGAGCAATGATTTTAAGTCCAATTTTTCGATCTGATCCTATTATAGATATAGAACAAACGATATTCTAAAACAAAAAGTTTATCAAAAAATTATATGAAATTTTCAAACATTATAATTTCAAATATAGCAAAACAAATAAACAAGAAACTATGAAACCAGATCTATATAAAATTAAAATCAAAACTGATAGAAACAAATATTATATATGAACTACAGTATATAAATAGACTGTCAAAATTGTTATCATAATTCTATAATTAATAATTAAAAAAATCTGTTTACTTTGACACAGATTTTAAAAAGCCATTTTTATATGGAACCAAAAATTTTAATTTCATATTATTTTGTCAACAACCAAACAAGAAAATTGTCTGTCGTATATTTCCCGTCATTTTCCATATTTTTACAATTTTATTCTGCTTATAAATCAAGCAGAAGAGGGTTTTGTAGAGAAAACGAAACATCTTACACATATTAGGTACTCTTAATTATTAATTTAATTATTAATGGAGACTAAAAAAAAAATAAGGAAGATATTAATTTTCAAAGTAATTGTGTACATTCGTAATTTTTTTTGCTGAAATAGTAATAGTATTGCGCATACTAACAAAATTCAACATTCTGTTTTTAGTTCAGCTTGCTGAATCACCTAGGTACTTCAAAATTGAGAACAAATTGTTACTTAGCAACCAAATTTTTCATAATGTGTAAAGGTAATGGTTTTATGATATACCTATATTCTGTATAAGCAGTACTTAATCGTAATAAATTTTCTAAAATAAAGCAAAAATGCTCCTTATAGTTTATTATTTCATACATCCACAATTATTTATCACATAATTAATAATGATTAATATAAAACAAATCTATTTTTCAACTTGATTTTCTATTCTATGTACGTGTGATTAGTAGACACACGCATGCTAAAAATTCTCTCTCAATACCATCGTATGAAGCTCCATTCAATCTAGTTTCATCCGAGTTTTCCGCCAGCCTTCTCCACGCAAACTACCGTAAGCACAGCGCGAAAATGTGGCCGAGCAACAATAACTGAAAACATAGAAGCACCAATGGCGCGCCCTCTCGTTGCAGAACGGAAGCGCATCGTACTACGTAACCCCGTTGACCGAAGTGCATTAGACTCTCATAACCCGCCGCAAGTTTAGTGCACTTGTTGCATAAAACTCCGTAGAACGGCCGCCTAGATGTTCCTCCTCTTAAGTGGAACCTCCTGGGCGACCGTTCGTCTCCACTTCGTCCTTAACTGTTGTTGTACGCGGAAGGCACCGGCGTGGTGCTCTGGATGCATCGCTGCCAAGACGCGCCGTGCGTTACATAATTATAAAGAAATAATACAGAGCGGCGATCGACGCACGGAGAGTTTTGACCGGACAGCGGTAATGTATTCAAGACGCGATCATGGTCGGGAAAATGACGGGAAGAAAACGTGTCGGGATTTCTTCATTCCGCGCGTTCAGATTTAATGAGACCGTTAGGTACTTTGAACAGTTATGTCGGTAACAATAGCAACTGCCGTTCTAACGATATGAATTGAGTAGAATTCTTTGTTATTATCTTTGTCTTTTTGTTATTCTATCTGAAATGATAAATTTGTATATTTTAATTTGTTGTGTGGCCTGTTTTTATATACAGCATAAATATAAAATGAAATTAATGTTAAACTCGTTGTTTTTGCCAGGCAAGTTGAATTTCTTGATAGAAAGGGTGTTAATATTGGAAGAAGAGTCATGCATAATCTTTGATAATTTGACAACGTTTATTGTGATCATCAAAAATAGATTGAAATATTCTGTGACTCCAGAATGTTTTACGTGAGATTTTTGATAAACACAAAGAAGATTAGAGGATTGCAGCAAGAAAAGATTTGGATACACCGAGAGAAGAAATTCCAGTTAGCTATTTTTAAATACGAGAAATGCATTTTAATGTTATATTTACATTTAACTTGTTAATTGATTTTACAAGCATTTACGTTTATTCATATTTGACTATTTGCTAATTAGGGGTCAATGCCCAATATTTGAAAACTCAAGAAAATGTTCAAATAACCTCATTTCTCCCAGTCTAGGGAATAATAGGAGAATGTTTGGTTCGAAAGAAATAATTCCCTAATTTATTAACAAATTCTGTTCATGATCTTTTTGATAGGAGAGCTTATAACGAGGAAGGACTACATTCCAACAGTAGTTGTATCAGTTATATCGCCGATTTCTTTGAAACTTTGGCACTCAGCGGGGTAGAACCCATCTGGATGTGGTAAATCGCCATTTTCTGCACTGGCAGAACATCAAGTTCCGGAATTAAACCTACCCTTAAAATTTTGACGAGTTTTTTTTGCGACTTTTACCATCTGTGATAAAAAGAAAAAAAGAGGGCAAGTATTATATGTTACCGAATTCGTATTTTATAGAATATAAGCTACCGTAAAGTATTTTTTGACCTATTTATGGAGTTAACAACAAAATATAATCATAAATAATCCCATATGACCCACTAAAGAGATAGCACGAACATTGTAAATGCGGCGCTAAAATAAGGCCTGGCAAACGTAGTCTTGCAAGATACGTTTATAACAACAAACACACGGTGAATTTTGATAATGTTACAATTTTATTTTGTCAAAATAATTATAATGGAGGAATTTTCTTAGAAAAAAATAGCTATAAAACAAAGGATAAATACGAAAGAAACTGAATCAAATAACTTACAGAGATTATGCTTATTTACTATGAACATAAAAAACAACATTCAAAAATTCAAAATTCAAACTAAATTTTTGAAACCAAAATTTTGAAAATTTTATAGTTCAAAATAAAATTGTTGATTTGATTTTTCATTTATTATACTAATTATTAATATTGCTATTACTAACTTTTCTCCTTTGTAATATTTTTCGAGGAACATTGTAATGGAGCTGCTTTGAATGGTATCGTTATTTTTAATTTATTTTATATTTGAAGCAAAATTAGTGCGCGCATGTGATGCTCACTCCCAAAAAGTATTTTTCTTGTAAACGCAATAATATTTTGTTTATTATTCATCACGTGTATTTTACTCTGTATCGTACCCTCCTTCCCTATTTCGAGAAAGCTGTATTACATTTCACACATGGTCTATTCCTATATATTGTTATGTGTCAATTTGACTTTTGTCACTTGAGACAATGTGCGAGTTCTTAATTTTAAAATAGTAAAGACGATTTCGGAATTGTTTTAATATCTATTGAAAATACAATTAATTTACTAATTACAAAACAATGACCAACCTCATTATATCTTCTAATAAAAATCTTATTTATTATTTTTTTTCTTCAGTTTCTGGTACTAATCTACCTTCAATTCCAACTCAATTATAAAACAATAATCCAATCTTGAATAATATGAAGGTACAACTACGTATGCAAACCACTAAGAATATGTTAACACTCTTCTCTAATTTTCTATTTCCAATTTCCAAAATGATATTTCTTTTACGATTTCTCTTTTAAAATAGTTTGTTTCTATTCTTATTAAAAAACTTCTTAAAAATTTTCAATTTGATTCTATTAAAAAAAATCCCTTTTGTTTTTTCTTAAGCAAACCTTTCTCAACAACCAATTATTTTCAAAACAGCTTCCTAAATGATTGCTTTCCGAAATTCGTCAATTTGACAATTTTGCCAAATGATTTCTTCATGTTATGTAATTTATATTGTTAAAAACTATCCGAAAAAAAAATCAAATTCTCAAACATAAATAAAATTTTGATTAACTTGTAAAATTAAAACCAAATATTTTATTTCTATGATTTATAATTATTATTATTAAATAGAAGACTGCATTAATTATATTTATTTCTTATCAAACTCCTGCAATATTAAATAGATTTAAAGCATGGAAACAGCAATTTATTGTCGTTATTAATCATTTTAGAAAGTTTGTCATTTGAGAATACCGTATTTTTAAATGGACGCTTGTCACATTTGTCTTACCATACAACAGAGAATTTTTTCTCTTTACAATATATTTTTTAAAATTTATTTTGATAATAAAGGAAACCTCAGTTCAAGTATATGTTGTGGAGGTAGACACAAAAAAATGTTTGTAATTCATTTAATAATACGCATTCAAAATTGAATCGAATTTCTAAATTCGTTATTAATACTTTAAAACGCTTTAAACAAGCAGGTAATATTCAGCATTTGGTAACGATTTGGTAGATTTTGACCAGTAAAAAGTCATGGTAAAAAACACGATGTGTTATTGGCTGTATTTGAACATGGCCACAATTTACTAACCAATTAATTAGAAGCTGATTGATATCAGTAGTTCGCAGTAATCGGCTGTCCATTTAGAAAAAAAAAATAATTATAAACCTGATAAGATTGAAAATTTATACGAATTAAAGAAAAATTATTTTGATATAACATAACAATTTTATGAAAGAATCGTCAATATCTGCGTTCACAATGAAAATTTTGCCAACAATATTGTTTTCTCTAGGCTTGAAGCCACATTTTGCCTTACTGTAGTATAAATAACCATTACTGCAAATAGAAAAATTACTCGCAGCACTATAAACACCACCCCCAAAGGGTTAATTTTTTGGCTTGGTATAATGGGGTTCTATTATTGGCCCCTTTTCAGCAAAAGCATTTTAACCACGTCTTTACATTTGCGTTCATTATAAAATGAAAAAAAGGACTACGCTCTTAAGGCTTTTGTAAATTGATTAAACCAATGTCGAATTAATGATTGAGGAAAGTTTGAAGATACACTTCACTTTATTTTAATGATTGTGACAGATAACTTTATTGTATCTATTTGCGATATATCTATGTTTATTAAATACTTCTCTTTGTAAAAACATTATTAAAACAAAAATATTATTGGAAAAAATAATAAATTCCCATTAAAAACAAATGTGGACAGGTATAATCAAAAATAATTAAAGAAAAACAATCAAGTATTCTGAAATGTAAAGAAAAACTTCATAACGATAATTTTATAAAATTATTATTAACGATAACAAAACGGTCATTCCATACTCTTAATTGACCTTCTTTAATATCCCCAATATTTGAATACTCCAATAATTCCATTTAGGACAGAACTAACTACTTAGTTTATGCAAATTGATTAAATTCATTGCTCCAATTTCCTACCATGAATAAATACCAATCTACATACTTCAACTTTGTTGATATTAAGTTCGTACAAAGATACAACGTTCCACATTTCCCAGATATAACTTTTGATTAACGATTCTCTAGTTCTTCCATTATATGTGACATACGTACGTGCTCTGAGTAAATAAAACCAATTTAGACCAATTTTCCGTGTGGGCGTAAGACTTAGGTACTGCATTTCGGAATACATCAGCAAGAATTATCCTCTTTCCCCCAATTTACGAACTGCCAGCCGCATTATACTAATGGAGTTTCAACTCGAATTGCGGTATCAGATAAAAATTTGACCTGGAAAAGCGTGGTAAGTCGACTCGCACAGTGACTTCATTAGGGAGGGTTCAAGAACCTACCCGCCAACACGATCTAGATCTGGATCTTCCCGAGTGCTCGATATAAAATTTTTACGTAGCGACTTGATACCGGAACGGGCGCTTGGTGGGAGCTGGGAAGCGTCGTTACCGCCTCCGCGACAAAGACTTCGTAGGAGGCGAAGTGGGATATTAAGGAAAGAAATCTCGCTAGAACGGTGAGCGCTACGGGGGTTGTTGATAGTCGGCATTATTCGTTACTTGCATATAGCGCCGTTGCTGACGACGAGGTCGCAGGTTCGTTAACCCTAGGCACAAGCGAGGTCAACACATCCCATAACTGGGTCACTAGCCTCGCATATCGTCCACTAAATGGATATAAATGTATATAGCATGTATAGTGGTGATTACGCAATCACTAACGTGCACAATTATAATAATAAATGACTTATAGGGGACCTTGCGGGTTAATATTTTACGGCTTTCAGGCAATAAAACGCCTGCTTCGCTTTTCTATCGAATCTTACAGAGTACAACAGCCTATCTGAATGACTATTGTCAGTGAAAGTCAGCATTAGATAGAGATAGAGACGTTAGATAAAATTTAATTTTTCCTCTGCCGGTAATTGGTTTTAAAGTTATAAAATGATATTTATGTCACTTTAATTTTTACTTGTACAAATCATATTTAATTAATTACAACTGGAATTAATCAATAAATTACTATTTCTTGTACTTCTTTTTAATTACCTTGCGCGTAGTGAGAATTTATTAACCTATTTAGCTCATTACCTTTACATAGATATCACGGGAATTATTATAAATACTGCTAATTGTGGTTTTCAATTAGATAATAAATTTTGGTGGAGTCGCCTGTTGCTATTCGCAATTATACTCCTAAATGAATGTAGGAAGATATTAATTGTATGATAGATAATTGTAACTGTATTCTACGTCATCAGATAAAATATAATAAATATAATTAATGTGACTTTTGTTCAACAAACATTTGCTCAATAACTAATCTGTAACTTTTGTAAAATTTAATGTTATTCAAATCTATTCGACTATATCCATTAAATCTATACCATATGATAACATATTTAAAAAAGAGCAAAATGTACATAAGCACAATGTAAATAAGGGTATAAAAATCCTAGAAAATTGCATAAAAAAAGTCTTAAAAGATGTATTTTAACAGCAAAAAAAAATATTTAATGCGAGTTGCAGGACATCATCATACCAATTAACTTAATGAGATTGATATGTATGTATGTATGTGTTTACTAATGTTTTTACATTTCATGTTAATTTTTATTAGTCCTCAGTGGTTATCTTGCTAAAGTTTTTAATCTTGTGGTTTCAACTTGCAATTGACTCTTAACGAACTACACAGGTCGTCGCAGAATAACTATTCCAAATTTTCTAAAACGATAGAGGACACTGAAATAAATATTTTTCATTAATAAACTAGTATCTGGATATTTTCAGTGTCAAGATAAAATAGAAATCTTTCATAACAATCGCAATTACACCAGCAAAAAGTTAAATTAAGGAACATTTTATTAGAAATAGTACTGCAGTAAACTTTATAAAAATTCAAATGTAAAACAGATATTGTTTATTCCATTCTTATTTATTACGATCTATAAAAGGAATAAACAATATTTGTTTTACATTTGAATATATTTATTCCTTCAAGTAGAAAACATCTAACATTTATAAAAATTGTTCGAAGTTACCGCCACCATTTTTAACACACAAGTTGTAATGATTTGCAATCGAAGGCTGAATTCTTCGAAATAGCTGAGGATGTTCATAAATATCAAATAATTCGAGCCACTAACACTTCTTCTGTACTAACAGGTGTCTCATATATCAGTAATTATGATATGATCCCAAATACAAAAATCAATTGGAATATATAAAGGTGAATGTGCAGGCCAAGAATTCGGTTCTTCTGATCCATTTGTTCGGCAATTTAATCCAAAGTATGCTGGTGCACCATTAAACTGGAAAACAATATCTCTTCGAATATTAAGTGCGATATTTTCAAGCAATTCTAGTGCAATATTACTGCAATACTAGAAAAATGCTATATATGTGATCATCTAACAGTGCAGGCAGTAAATATGGTCTCACTACATAATGATCAATAATTCAGCTCTAATACATATTAATATAAAACTTCCATTAACCTGTGAACGGTGTGAGGATTTTCTTTGTTCCAAATGTAACTGTTATGTGTATTAAAATAGCCATCTCTTGTGAACCACGTCTCATCTGTTATTTTATTTTATTCAAGTACCTTTCAGCAAATTAAACTCTGTTGAAATAATTAGCTGGAATTGACGTCTGCAGTTTTATTCCTTCAATGCCCTCCGTACAGATGTGTGACTTGTATGCATCGCCTGAGCAATAGCACGAGTACTTGTTTTCGGGTTATTTACAATTGTTGTTGGTCGTCACATTTCGGACAGTACGATTGGCTCTCGATCTCTTTCCTTACTTGCAATTCACCAGTATTTCGAATACGCTGATCCAATCTTGAAAAAGATGTATGACAGGAAATGTGACGTTTAGGATTCCACTCTGTATAAATTTACTTTGGTTCTTTAGCATTACCGTAAGCTGCTTCATAGGCAAGATGTATGTCTGGTAATTCAATATTTATAAAATGATCCACTTTGAATCCAGTACTAAATCTAAAAAAGATTAATTTGTAACAGACGTCAAATGATAACTGTGGGAACATGGTTGTTGTTTTTTAAAGGTTTCTCATTTTTTTTAACTCGAAACTGAGTAATTTTCAGGACACTAGTTTATTACTAAAAAAATGTCTATTTAAGTGCCCTCGATCATTTCTGAAAATTAGGAATAGTTATTCTGTGACACACTGTATACAACAATGGACTGGCGCACGCAGTCAATGGAAAACGATTCGGCGCCGCCATATTTAAATGTGGCAAAATAGTCGACGTTTCTATGTTGTACACTTATCAAAGGAAGTAAATGTCATTTTTTAACATATAAGGTTTTTGAATTAGAATTAAATCTAACTTGAATTAGAACTTGTTGCATGTCATAGAAAGGAAACCTGTACCAATCGAAATGTCAACTTTGGACTAAAGAATAAGATTTCCTAAATATTTTTCTCAGTCAAAAAATCTAATACAAATGTCGTGCGTTAGTTCATTTACAGCGCTCGAATTCTTGACTAAATTCTCGCGCTGTAAACGATAACTTTACTCTAACGTAAATAACTATTATATGTTTAGCCCTTTTTCAAAACGTCACTTAATAACGATATTAAGAATATTGTGCTTTAACTTTATCTACACTCTGTATATTTTTTTTAATCTTTCGAATACGCTCTTAATAAAAAGAATAATGATATAATTTAGATAACTTTATATTATTAAGGATTTATGCTTCTTTCTTTAGTCTACCTAGTATTCTCCTTAACCGTTCATGTTGTGGTTACTTTCTCCGAACTTATTTAGTAGTATTACAAAATAGATTTGCTTACGTAGCAACACAATACATTCTACGTTTTGAAAGCAGTGTTTGCGAACTGTTACAAAATTCATTTGGTCTGCTTTCATGCATATATGTGCCTTCTCTGTTATGGGTATTTATATGGACTGTAATTTTAACAATTGGAATTCCAGTTTTTAATTTTATACATCAGACCGCGCAAATGTCGCCGTTGAGTCATAATCCATGTGTCAAATGTAATTACGGGAATAACATTGAGAAAACGGATGCGAAGACTGGCGTGTCTGTGTGACCACTGCAATGAAAATAATTCTAAACCTGCCACCGCTACATATTCATATATAAGGAACTGCCAGATGTACAGCACATAGAATTATGCACAGTCAAGTATCGTTAACTTAGCAGGCATCTTTTGGAAATGCCATGTGATGCCTAGGTTCAAAAATTCAACCTAGATAGAAAATACCAAGTTATAATCCCAATAAGAAGGACTGCAAGACAGGCACTCTAGCAACAGCGCACTCGAACTAAGGTCTATTGTTATTATTAAGGTCTATATTACTGAAGGAATAAATATATATACAGACAGCTCTAAAACAGACTACGACCTCGGAGCTGGAATATAGGAAAAGAAGCCTAAAAAGCCTCTTTTGGTAAGCGTCGGCGAAGACAAAACGGTGCTCCAGGCTGAGGTTACTGCAATTCCTCACTGTGCCAGAGAAATAGAAAGATGGACTAAGTTAGATAAAAACATCGCTATCTTCCCTGACAATCGGTCCACACTCAAAGTGATTAGTTCCACAAGTATATACTCTAAGCTGGTTTGAGCCTAAATAAGGTGGGCAACGAAAGGAAATTAACATTATCCTGGGTTCTTAGCAACTCGGACGGGAAGGAATTAGATGGCGGACAATCTGGCCAAACAGGTCATTCGCTTTAAGCTGGCCCTTCTTTTGACATTACTAAAACGCAAATTAAAAAATCCATCAATGAATGAATATATTATTAGTCCAAAGAGTGGTGACAAAAGTCATCGGAACAGAGGGAGCCACCCCAACCCTAATCTAATCTAAATGATGCATTGTGAATATCTTTTTGCCTCTTCCATTCAACCCATTTATAATTAGGGAGTGTGGGTTTGCTGTGAAGAATGAATGAAAAATGGGTTCAATTAATGGTGTGAATTGCCAAAGACAAAAACTCATCGAAATTTCAAGGTAGCTTTCATCCCTTAAAAATCACTCTACGCCAAAAATCAAATGGGTGATTCACAACACTCGTATGTGTTACAAATGTTCTAAATTTCAATCCGATCGCCGAGTGTCACTTGGCAAAGTTCCCTTGTGAATCACCAACTGAATGAGGTACTAATGGTCGAATACATGTCAATTTATGTTATTTCCTTCTCCATTATTGTGTTTTCTTTTAAGTTCTGTATCTACTTTTTTGTTTTGTGTTTTTATTTTCCGTAAACGCAATAAAGGCATATTATTATTAATTAGGAAATTTAATTTTATATAGATACATACATGTTGCTTTGCTTTTGATTTAAAGAATGTAGATTATGTAGGGATTTGTAGGCACTTTGATATTGATCGATAAAAGTTTGTGATTCTAAGAAAGATTTAACGAAATTTCCCATCGCTCTCCTCTTGTGTGTTCGACCATGGAAAACCTCGGTTAAAGATGCGTTACGCAAGAGAAAACCGGTCGGCGTAAGCCGGAGGAACGCCGAAGATCGAAAGTGGATTTCAACGAAACCAAAAGTGATCGTAAAAGAAATGAGGCCTAAACCGGTGAAAGTGGAGTAAATACTTTACGGAGAGCGCTGCGCTAAGAAGAATACAACACGGTCGACGACTCCCGTCCAATCCAATACACCTCGGCACGAGGAAAGTGAATCTCACCTAGCTCGTGTGAAGCGAGCGAGTTAGCCTCAGGAATGGAATGTTTTCACCTTATGAATGTGTGTATGAATATGTGTTTGTGTGGTGTTGATTATACATATGTGAAAATGGTTTTACTTCTTTATTGCAATATAAGTTATCCTAATTACAAATGTTGGTGGAGGCGCTGGAATTGTTTTAAATATTAAGAAATTGCAATCAAATAAACGTGACAGCTGAAAGAATGGGAGTGTAAATATTGATAAACTATTTTCTGATGAGGAATTTCGGTTAATTATTCATCATAAACTTGCTATGGTATCCGTATTCTCAAAATAATTCCCTAATTCATTACGCTCAATCGTTAATCTCAACCTAACACGCTAATTAATCGTTGTATTAATTGGATAAACCTCGTATTTACTCCCCGTACTCCGAAAAAAAAAAAAACATGACGTCACACGAAATACGAAGCTCATCAAACTAACAAACACCTTATCGTTCTAAAAATAGCAAATGATCGCCCATAATCACGGCTCGCATTCAGGTGGGAACAGAGACGGAAAACGAGAGATAGCGATTGAAATACAGATCGGGCACACAAATATGGGGTTGCCGGTCGGTTAGCAGAGTGGATATTCCTAAAAAATCGAGGGTTCATCTGGCGTTCATTCACCTTGAAAGCGATATGTGGGACAAGTCGACATAGCCTCTACGCTGGGCGCCCATCTCCGACGTCAAGTGCCTCGTCGCGAACGGCTCGCGAATTCAGGTCAAACGTGACCCCGTGCCGCGACTAGTTCGTTGCCCTTTCCAGATACTTCGCTAGCCTCTGCGCCGGTCCGCGCTCCTCCAAAAGAGTCGCGAATGCCTGCAATCGAGGTCGAACGGCACCTCGCCGCCAGGCTAGGGCATTGCCTCCGCTTGTTTTTGAGGTCATGATATCGTAAGTTGTCCGTATACATACTGCTACATACTATACAATATACATATACACAGCGAGAAAGATTTACACACGTTTCGGACGGTTTCGCTCTATCCATTTCACTCCCTCTCGTTCGAAGAGTGCCAGCATACCTATCTGCGGATAGTGAAGTTATTAAACCGGTTTTCTAGAGTGTTCGTACTGGCATCAATGTCATTCTTATCTAATAATTTTTGTACGTTCGCACGTCACATACGAGCTAAACACTAGTTTTCTTTCCTTTTTTAGCTGTGTTGTATTCTCTATCTTCTCGCATAGGCAATAATGGAAGCATCGCCTTTTTAATTGTCAATACGAGGATTCCGCACAATAAAGCTTATTTAATGATTGGATACTAAATTTAAAAAGCAATTGTAAAAATAGCCATATAATGATTAAAATAACCTCATTCACTTCAAATGCATGATACTGGTAGGGACAAACATGGTTGCAACCATAATTAGCCATGACAATAAATTATGGGATAATCTAAAAAAAAAATCTGCTGTCTCAAGTTTAAGTTAACATGCAATAAGTTGTTTATTTCTTAAGATTAAAAAAATAAATCAAAATGACTTGTTTATGGAGAAAGGAACTCTAAACAATGCTTGAGAAGATCTCTTTTATACAAAGTCATCCGTTAGTAACAACCCCTAAGCTTCCTTTTTAAATGACCCTTAAATATTGAGATAGTGGTTAGCAATGGAAATTCACTGACAATTTTTATTAGGTGAAAACAGCGAAAACGGGAATTTAGTTAAGCACAAAAAATGCTGCTATACAGGATATATCTTTTTTACTCTAAAGAAGATGATATTATTTACGAATTCGGTTGCAATAAACCTTGTTATAATGGACACAGATATTATTATTCACTGCGGTTGTTACTAATTATTATTTAAAGGTTAGATGAGAGTAAAAAACTCGTTCTTTCGTTCATTTAATATTTACTATGATTACTAGTTTCGGTTTTAAAAAACCATCTTCAGATCATGGAAATGCAAATTGACCAATTGATTAGCATAAATAATTGTGTTAAAAATTTAAATATAAAACTGAAGAATTTTTTTTAAATTTTTAACACAATTATTTATGCTAATCAGTTGTTGAATTTGCATTTCCAGTGATCTGAAGATGGTTTTTTTTTTTTAACCGAAAGTAGTAATCATATAGTAAATATTAAATGAACGAAAAACGAGTTTTTTTTACTCTTATCTAACCTTTACATATATAGCGTTCATTGGATACTTAGAATATAATTATCATTTGTTGTATTCTTTTTTCATCACGAAATTGATGTATTATTAAAAGTATTTATTTTTGTTCCTCTTCTTAAGTTAAGTGATTTTAGTGGCGCAATCAAGTCTATGTGTGAACTAAAGTAAATGTAAACATTCTTGAAGCGATTACTAAAATGTGCATGAGAGTATCCCCAAAAAATATTTGGTTCATCAAGTATTAAATATTGAGACCACTATTTAAAAAAGAGGAAACCACTGTGTTTGTGTGTGCAGTAGGCATTGTTGTTACAATTTATTGTTCAAAACGGCCCAGTGATATTCTTGATAAATGCCATAATAATTGCCTTCTTCATAAATACAATGTTCATTGGTTTATTGGTCAACAGAAAATCCTGTCTGAATACAAGAAACTCTTTTTCAAACAATATTGGAATTAATGCTCGAACTGGAATATTTAATGAACACTTTGTTAGGACTTACTTTTCCAGGGCACTTTAACAGGAGCGCGGTATTTAAATTTTATCCATCATATGTTTCCAAGACTTTTAAAAGATATTCCTTTGTTAGAACGACGTTCAATGGTGTGGCATCTGAATACTTAAAAAACATATTTCTGAAAGGTGGAATGGTAGCAGAGCTCTAATTATTTTATTATATTATTATTAGCCAAGGGTTATTTATAAGACGTAGAAATATATTGAAGAAAAAAAAACTACATTTCTGAAGCCAGTTGCACAATTATACCTAAGCTTGTTTGGGTAACACTTACTTATTTGAGTAATTTAATTTGTCCGTGTTTTTATCAATTACATCCATAAAAATCCCAGAAAAATAGTTTTTCGTTTATAAAATGTTGTACTATGTTATTTATTTTTTAACAATAATCAATATACTTTCACAGACAATTTTTTCTTTTAATTTCTTATTAAGAAAAAATCATTATTATTGCATAAGTCAGCAAATTTTCAATGGTAAATATTAGATAATTAAATAAAAAAAATATGGGGGTGGCATTTGCAAAAAAAAGGAAAGTTAGATATGATTACAAAAACGTAATCTTGGATACGGGCAATTTTCAAAAATTTTAAACAGCTTTTTCTGTCATAAAAAGAAAAACTTTTTGAATCATTATCCTATCATTATAAAAATAAGGTTTGGTCAATTTTTTTACTTATTTGCGTTAAGGTAAATATGGAATTGTTATATATCAGCGGATTTTCATCGCTAACTGCCACCTCAATATTTAGAAAAAAGAGAAATGTCTTTAAAAAAAAATTCAGCGGTAGCTATCAAGGGATCATCTTGTATAGAACGGATTTTCAGATTTTATTAGGGAGAGCCCCTTCTCTCATAAAAAAGTCCTTTTTGGGGCACCAGGTATATTTTTTAGATTTTTCAAAGTATTACAACTACCCTTTGGATTTCAAAATTTGTTACAAGAATACCATAAATGTTGAAAAATGCTGTTTACAATAGCATAAAATGGTTGAAAAAACATTTAATATTTATTTCTACCCAGTGCAGTAAACGTAAAAGTATCCGGTTGAAATAGAGGGAAATATTTTATTGTTTATTATGCTAGATATAAATCGATAAATATTAATTGTCTAACTTTAGATTTAATTTTTGATTAACAATTGAATTCCTAAATTATAGGTTGTACATAAAATCTGGAAGTTTTCTGCTCATTCAATCTGCAACATCTAAAATGTAAGCTTTACACGTTACTCGTACTGACAGCGGTCAAGATAATTTTAGAATTATGCGTTGTTATTTTAAGAATCTTTAAAAGCAATTTTTTAAACTATCTACGAAATAACGACACAAGAGATGTATTGAATCTTTAAACTCATAAATTTTCTTCTGCAATATGATCCTTGACGATGATAGAAAAAATGAATTCGATTATCCATAAGATTTTCGTCAAATTTCGGTTCACCTGAACTCATTCGGAACTTGAAAAAGTAAATGATATTTGCGAATTACTTGACAAAGTTTTCTTGTTTTTTAACATTTTTTAAAATGATCTATGTCAAGTATCCTAGTAACTCTTGCTCGAAAGCACCAACTTACGATGTAGATTAATTTTTGTACATTCTGTGTATTATTATTATTATAAAATTCTCAAAAAAAATTTAGGACTATTAATCGCTAGATTACGATCCAAAATTGAAGAAAGCATTGGCTTATTGGGAGTGAGAGTCTGCTTTGATAAAAATAAAATCATGGAAGTTGTGGTACGCCAAACCTCTGTGCTGAATGTCCAGTTTTCCAGAGCTTTATCACTACCCGAATTGATTCAAAAATGATCATGTAAAATCTCTAAAAAGACCATATAAGGACAAAGGAAAGGCGGAGTGAATTCTCACTGGACTAATATGATTTGCTTCATCTTGAGAATCAGTTACAAGCCGTGACAAATGATTGAAGTGAAGAATATCTATAAAATTTTAAGAACATTATTATTAAATTGAAATAGTTAAAAAGAGATATGGTGAGATTCTATGCATATTTATAGCGCCTGTAGATTTGCAAGCACATATAATAAATGCTTACAGATTCACAGATAATCTTACAGGCGCTACAGATATGATGAATCCCAGCATTAATCTGACTTATTGAAAAAAAAAAAACAAATAGCAGCACAGTAAAGTTTTGGGTTTTGTAAAACTAAAAACCGCCTAATCTAATATCTTTACTTTTACTTTTACTCTACGGAGTATTTATTGTCTGATAATCCTCTCAACCAGATGACATCACCTTCGTTAACCAATCCATTCATTCCTCTACATCATTGCATATGAATTCACGCATGCCATCCATTTAAATGGTGAAAGACTCACAACCTACGATAACAGAGAACGAAGTCTACTGTCCGTCTCTCCTTTCGCGTCGTCTAATGCAATTCTCTCCTGATTGCGACATACGCAAAGCACCGTGTTTAATGGGAGTCAGTGTCGCTTGTACACAGGTAGAACGCATAACCCCTAGGGACAGAAAGTGAAACTCAAACAGAGCGTAAGACGCAAGCAAGACTTTTAGCACTACTGACACAGTGCAGCGATGACGACTTTGCATAACTTTCTCCAGCGGACGGACGAAGCCAGGACCGACCCGGCCGTCAAACTCGAAACGCTCTCACTTAAGAAAAGTATTTTTTACGTGTTTCTTTTTTCTAACCCGAGGTAGTATTAATTAGTAGTACAATAACTTTTTATTGTTTGCAGATCTCAAAAGTAATGTATGTACATATTTGGAGATAGGTGTGTAAGTCAAACACTGTTTCTGAACTAAAACACTTTAATACTTTTAAATAATATCTACATATATACTACTTTAATATAATAACGGAACACATAGTATCTATTACTGTCGCATTCCTCAACGATAGTCGAACGCAGACTGGCGTCTCTTCCCCGATCTTCCCTAATCTCTCTTAAGGGTATCATGTTTCAGTCCCTTACATTCGGCCTTCCTGACCTATTTGTCTGTCCACAGACTTGGACATTGATCTGAAATTCAAAAGTACGTGCTGAAGGAAAAAAGAAAATATATACTTTTTTTTTGTATCTTTTGTATCGCAATCTTAACCAATAGCTTATGTGTGATGACTTTCATCAACACAACAACTGCGACTGTTACAATCAGCGAGCGATGCCTTTCGTTATCTTACTCTGCAACTTTTGCGGTCCAAATGTGACGATTTTCTTCAACTTACTTCACAACTTTGCAGCCACACGTGACAACTTTCGTCAAATCAATCTGCAACTGAGACAATTTTCGTCAATTTATTCTGTGCTTACCTCTGACGACTTTCGTCAACTTATTCTGCAACGTTTGCCAGCACTTGTGACAACTTTTGTCAACATATCCTGAAAGAAACTGTGACGACTTCGTCAACTTATTCTGCAACGTTTGCAGCTTATCTGCGACAACTTTTTCGACTTATTCTGCAACTTTTGCAGCTTATTTGCGACAACTTTTGTCGACTTATTCTGCAACTTTTGCAGCTTATCTGCGACAACTTTTGTCGACTTATTTTGCAACGTTTGCAACTTATCCTGAAAGAAACTGTGACGACTTTCGTCAACTTATTCTGCAACGTTTGCAGCTTACTTGTAACAACTTTTGTCAACATATCCTGAAAGAAACTGTGACGACTTTCGTCAACTTATTCTGCAACGTTTGCAGCTTACTTGTGACAACTTTTGTCAACATATTCTGCAACTTTTGCAGCTTATTTACGACAACTTTTGTCGACTTATTCTGCAACTTTTGCAGCTTATCTGCGACAACTTTTCGACTTATTTTGCACGTTGCAACTTATCTGCGACAACTTTGTCGACTTATTCTGCAACTTTTGCAGCTTATCTGTGACAACTTTTGTCAACTTATCCTGAAAGAAACTGTGACGACTTTCGTCAACTTATTCTGCAACGTTTGCAGCTTACTTGTGACAACTTTTGTCAACATATCCTGAAAGAAACTGTGACGACTTTCGTCAACTTATTCTGCAACGTTTGCAGCTTACTTGTGACAACTTTTGTCAACATATTCTGCAACTTTTGCAGCTTATTTGCGACAACTTTTGTCGACTTATTCTGCAACTTTTGCAGCTTATCTGCGACAACTTTTGTCGACTAATTTTGCAACGTTTGCAACTTATCTGCGACAACTTTTGTCGACTTATTCTGCAACTTTTGCAGCTTATCTGTGACAACTTTTGTCAACTTATCCTGAAAGAAACTGTGACGACTTTCGTCAACTTATTCTGCAACGTTTGCAGCTTATTTGTGACAACTTTTGTCAACTTATCCTGAAAGAAACTGTGACGACTTTCGTCAACTTATTCTGAAAGAAACTGTGACGACTTTCGTCAACTTATTCTGCAACGTTTGCAGCTTATCTGCGACAACTTTTGTCGACTTATTCTGCAACTTTTGCAGCTTATTTGCGACACTTTTGTCGACTTATTCTGCAACTTTTGCAGCTTATCTGTAACAACTTTTGTCAATTTACTTTGCAACGTTTGCAACTTACCTGTAACGACTTTCGTAAAATACTGCTTAGTGTCTCTATTTCTTTCTGTTTCCTTAAGGATACTTATTATCTCGTTTAATTGGTCCTCTTGCATTTGCCCAGCTGCTATCCAATCGCCTTCGGTTACATCTAGTTGGCAAATTTCTAACTCCACTGCGTTTCTGCTCAAAGCATCCACATGCCTCATTTTTACACCGGGTCGGTATTCAGCTTCAAATGTAAATTCTTCTGTTTCCAACCACCATCTTGCAATTCGTGGCAAAATATCCTCTTTTTTTTTGGTGAATGTCGCTCTCAACGCATTGCAATCTGTTATCGTCTCAAGTTCATAGAAATGGTAATGATCTGGCGTGGTCTGTTTACTAAAATACGAACGAACATATATTGCTTGCCCTGGTGCCCCTAGTTGGTTGCGCTTAATCAGTGCAATATGACGCTGGTCATTAGAATCTCTTCCCACAATCAAATCATGAGATAGGTAGTCGTCAGCCACAACTATCGTGTCAACCATGGCGGTCGCTTCCAAATTTCTAATTGGTATTCTAGTAATACAGTTACAAGAAATGGCTGCTCCCATAAAACTACGAAGTAGGTACATTGGCGATGGTATGGGTCGAAAATTTAAATTTGTTTACAACCGATGCTTTTATTATCGTGTTTGAACTTCCTGTATCTAGTAAACATTAAATTTTCTTATTCTCTACCCAAACCGCGAAAATATACATATTGGTGACATTTCGGTCGGTACTATATATGTCATTGGTAAATTTAACGCACGGCACTTAACGGTTTCATGCCCCAACGTTCACAGTTCTTACAATCAATAATTGGCTTCTTACACGTTTTCGAAATATGGCCCAATAATCCACAAGTAAAGCATGCAAGCTTACGCATATGTTCAGAGCGATGACCAGAAGGATTTGAAATTTTAACGGCATTATTTTTCTTTTCGAAATTTTATGAAAATCTACTAATATGATCGAATCGGTTACTCGGTTCGGATTCAATATTCTTGCCAGGTATATTACCCATAGTATTTAAGTAAGCATAAGTATGTTCGGATCTGTATGTTGTGCCGAACGTACGTGTGTGCTAAATTTTCTTCTAATACCGTCAATAACCGCATCGACTAAACATTCATCGATATAGATAACTTCAAAACGCGTAGTTTCGACAACTTTTTAAAACAATAATCACTCAAATTCTGATCTGGCTCAGTTTTATAATTTGCGGCATCCTTCAATAATTTAGAAAATGGAATGGACTTACGAAATTGTAGCAGCATACATCGCCTGATTTCACCCCACGACGCATCATATTTTCATTGTTCGTCGTACCACTGCCTTGCATTACCTCGCAGCCTACTTGAGATAAGCCGTATCACCGTATCGTCATCCCACCGGTAACGCTCCGCCACATTTGACACTCTTTTTACCCAATCTTCCACTAATACATAAATCGTCTCTTTTAGGTCGAAATAGGATCAGCAATCGTCTCCTATGTGTGTAGCTGGTCGGGCCGGTCTTTGTTCTAAGATTTCAGATCTTTGTCTTTAGCCGTTTTAATTCTCGTTTGGTACTTAATTCTTCGTTACTAGATGAACTTGACACTTTTTCGTGAGCGCGGCATTATTGTTGACACAAACGTTTTTTTTTGCACTAAATAGACCTTAATTTAGGGTGTAACTTATCCCACTTCTGACTTTGTAAGTCAAACACTGTTTCTGAACTAAAACACTTTAATACTTTTAAATAATATCTACTATATACTACTTTAATATAATAACGGAAACACATATGTATCTATTCTGTCGCATTCCTCAACGATAGTCGAACGCAGACTGGCGTCTCTTCCCCGATCTTCCCTAATCTCTCTTAAGGGTATCATGTTTCAGTCCCTTACAGGTGTGAGAAAGGAAGAAATCTTTGTTTAATGTCAAATTTTTAATTACTAAATATTCAGGAAAAATACTACTATAGTGATATAATGTAAATAAATAAGAAATAAAAAATCCTTTCCACTCATATGTTCAATTTTAAATATCTTTTAGCACGACATATTTTGGTTAGAACAAAACTATAAAATAAACATATGCGTGGAAAGGATTTAATTTCTTCTTTATTTACATTATATTGTCTGTACTCCTCCATACATTAGGACAATATGATTTTATAATAAGTTTCAAGAAGGTTAAAAATAATGAAATACCACTTATAGATGATTGGATAGATCACAAACACTAGGGAAAAGTGAAAAAGGTTACCAAAAAAAAATAAGACAAACAAGTCAATTTCATTCTATTGGCTATTTGTATGTAAATGGGAATTAGCCTATGAAGATATTCAAACTCCAAAAAAAAAAAAACATAATAAATAATTCCAGATTTGTAAGAACAGATGCCAAAATAATATTCAACATTATAGTATAGAAAAACCTTTAACTCAAATAAAATCTATTTTTTTTTCAAGATATATGAAGTTAGGAAAATATTTACATCCTCATATGTAAAGGTAATCTATTATCGAAGTAATTCTAAAATAAAAAAGATCTTGAAATTAAATATTTTAACACAAGAATGTAATCAACTCAAACACTATGGGTATCAGAAAATAATGGTATTAAAGTCTCCGTTTGTACTACTTACTACTACTGTGTTTATAATTTAGCTTTGACCTTTTCGACTCCAGATTCTTTGCTTACCTGTCAAGTTACTTGGAAAAAATAAAAAAATAAATCTAAAAGCAAAAAAAAAGTTTTTTTCGTTACTTAGAGGCATTTAAAAGGTGAAAGCTGGTTAGAAAAATATTCTTATTTAGCAGTACTCGATTAAAATAGACGTTTTACATGTACAAATTTGAACTTTTTTTTTTAAAATACTGCCTAACCAAATGCTCTTGAGAGTGTGACCAACATACTTTTCTGTCGCTTATTAAATCATTACTATAAAAAAATAATAACTTATACATAAGGTTACAAAATACTTATTTCTGAAACATTGAGCTGTTCTCGGATGAACGCGGTGTTTAGAGCACGAGCGAAGCGAGTTTCAATATTTTATCTACGATCTAAGAATTAAAAATAACCAAAAAAAATTAGATGAGTGCAATTTATTAACAATATAAATAGAAGTCGAGTGTTCCTAGAACGTGCCCCTTGAAGAAGGTGGCTTTGTAAGTCGATTCCCTTTACCCATAATTTTTACCCACTTTTAGAATGTGCAATAGCTAGTTTTCTTTTGCTTTCCCGCTGTATTTTTTTTCAATGTTTTTCCAACTTTTCAACTTCTTTTTTATATTTGTCTGTTTTTCAATCTTTTTAACAATTTTTCCCATTTTTTCACCTACTATAGTTTTGTCTATTTTTAAAAAATGTTTAATTTTTCATCTTTTTTTTACATTGTTCTATCTTTCTTGCATTTATTTTTTAAAATCTTTCTAATATTTTTTTGCATTTTTTACCTTTTTATCCCTTTACTTTTTTTTGCATTCTTTTTTACCTTTTAAAATTTTCTCCAAAATATAGTGATATATTTTCGTATACAATATTGACTATGATTTACTATAGGCGATAACTCTTCGGTTGCTTCATTGGCTATTTCTGCAATCTTGGGGGTGTGTAGGACGGTGATTACCTTCCATTTGGATCACTTTTATTAACTAATTCAAAAAGTGCAATATGTTCAACAATATTAAATTTATCAAACTGTCAAATAACTGTCCTAACGTGTTTTGCTGCTGTATACATGTATTACTGCGAGGGAATCTTTGAAACTTTTAGGCACTGCTGTCAATAATGACGTAATTTACAAATTGATAATTTGTACATAATGACGGATTTACAAACAAGGCTAGATAAATATATTAGAAGAATAAATATATTATTTAACTGTAAGTTAATGAAAATACAAAATATTAGCTTGAAGAAGATAATAAACTAGCTTGGGTTTATGGGGAGGAGAAGGGTGTCGCATTGCTACTCCGTAACAGTAGGATGGTATCGTCGAATGGGGCAATATGGGACAAAAATGCGTTTTCTCTCTAAGAATAAATATTTTACAGTAATCTGTACTGGTGTACTTGTTCGCTTATGTTACAGATGGCGGTGCAATAGTTCAAAAACTTTTGGATTGTTTTGTTTTGTCTACAGCGACCGTTATTATTAACCCGTCAACAGCTTACGTTGCTATATCGCAACGCCGTTATTATTATTTTTTTTCACTTGTTACCACCCAAAGAGTAAAAATTTTGTTAAAACTTGTTCAATAAAAATGTCACTGTTAACGGGTTAAAGCAATAAAATTCTAAACTCTGGGAGTTTCAACTGGCGTCGCTGATACAAGTCAGTTAATACAATTTTACGTTAATATCTTAAAAGCATATAGTGTTAGCTCTATGCATTATTTCTTTTGTATTCTCAAAACAAGTTACGAAAAAAAATATTTATTATTTTTTTATTTTTGCTTTATAATATGTCCTTTTGGTCAAGAATCTATATCATTATTTTCTTTTAAAAAGTCAGATTACAGCTTTAATTATTTTAGTTCATCGCTTATTTATTCAGAATTTTTTTTTACTTTTTCTTTGTATATGTTTCATTTAAACTTTAAAGAATCTAATGGATTTTTACTGTGAAAACTACGTATCTGCTATTACCCGACATGCAGAGGGATATGGGACACCACTAAAAAATATATACAGAAGGGTATGAGATGTTTTCAAAATGTAATACAATAGGTCCTTTGCTTCTCCCCACAAACTTGCACCCTATTTTCAGATTTTTTTTAGTCGAAGAAAAAGTTTACAGTTATAAAATCGATAATAACGTCCCATATTGCCCCGTTCGACGGTACCTTGTGGCTACAAAAAATGTTGACTGTTTTCTTATAAGTGTATTTAGATACAAAATTTAAATTACAGTTATATTCCGGTAGATCACCAGGAGGAGAAGAGGGAGGCGTAGTTATCCTCATTATACCCTCTCCCATGTATACGTGTCTGTGATAAACAATAAATAGAACTGAACAAATAAAGGAGATAATAAGCGCAAGAGAACGTATTTCGTTTGAATGGAAGTTCTATATGCAAAAAGCCAGAGTATTTATGACGTCAATAACTTCTTTGAAAGTGCTTTGAGTAGTAAAGATAGTGGTTAATACGTCAGCGCTACAAACGCATAAGTGTGCAAAAAAAAAATCAAGCCACGCATAGTATGCTATGTGATAACTAGTATCGATAGTATTTTGGAGAGGGCTGAATTATTGCGAAAATTATTCTGTAGACCATAACCTATTTCACAATTCATCGTTATCACTTCTCACTGTATGCGTTTCCGGCATTATTTTTCTGACACTCTGTATATCGTATTATTCCACATATACAAATTCTTCTCCATATTTATTTACACTTTCTTTATTACTAAAAATGGGAAAAATAATGCTTTATTGAGTAAGATACATTGATACATCCGAAAAAAATACCGTCGATGTCATTTGAATGGTTTCACGCGTTTAAACGTGGAAGATCGGCAAAAGTGAAACTATTTTCACTTTCGTTCAAGAGGAGAAATCCATTGGAGAAAGTGATAAGTTCTAATTGGCGCCATATTACCATCACAAAGGAAACAAGAACGTCGTTTGTTTTTTTTTCTATGTCGATGAAAGTTAATTAAGGTGTTTAATTATCCGGAGGTTTTCGGTACGGTATAGTAAAAATAGCGACAGGAAGAATTTCAGGTTTCGTTAGTAGAAACCGTGGATGTGATAGCTTTAACAACTTGGTAACTAGTTTCTTTTTTTTTCTGCTAAACTTATTATTAGAAACGGTATGGCGGTAATAGAATCAGTAGTTACTAATATACATATACTAAAATCGAGTGGAAAGGTAACCTATTTACCAGTCGTTGGAGCGTTGAACCTTCGAGGTTAGGTAGGAATATATAGGTGCACGTTAAAAAGTCGCGTACATGCGCGCGCGTGTTAGTATAGAAATATATTGTTAGGACGATTGCAGGAGAAGGGGTGACGGTATGGAGAGCGGGGACGGTAATCAACGCGGCGATTGGTTAAAACGCGGGACATGTGCTGTTTTTCGCACAACCTCTATTTAATTTCATCTTGCCCCAGATTCGTCGCTCGCGAGGTGAACGAACTAGCCTCGCCGCGATCGTCCACTTGACCTCCTTCCGTCAATCGGGCGTTAGCCGAAGTAACGTTTAAAAGGTTGGCAATGGCGGGAGTCCTGCGCAGAGGCTACATCGGTTGACACGGATCTCCGAAACGCGGTGCGAGAAGGAGAGTGAACGGCGCGAGTGGGACGACCGATTCGCGAGTAAGGACGCAGCGCTCGGTGCAACGAACTAGCCTCGCGCCGGGCGCCCCGTGCCCCAGTTAAATGGTACGCGTATTTGTTAACACTGAAAAGTGAAAACCTTAGGTAATTACGTCGTCGCGGCCCGGCAACGAGACTAAAATCAGACCCCATAATAGCAGCCGATTACGCTTGTTCGCATCGTTAGACAATTGAAGCGGAACAACAATACCATATAACGTGAAATTATCTTTACCACTATCGTTTGCATGCGAAATGAAATGTATTCATTGGAACGGGCGAAGGAAAATACTCTCAGCCCCCAAGGAAAGTTGTACTTTCACTACCAGCAAAAAGCGATCAAAAATACTTTCATAATTAAAACGAAGCTCTGATGAGAAGCCACGAAATTCCTCAAAACAGCTGTCGGTTCGAAAAATGACGTTCAAAATATTGCATATTTAAAAACAATAGTAACGAAATTACTTTCAAAATGTTTTTCATCAGAAGAAAATCCAGAATATTTAGGAGGTGCAATTAATTGAAACTGATTTTGTATTACTATAGTAATAAAATATTTAGTTATTGGAAGTTTTTAGATGGGTGGTTGAGTAATACGCCTTTAAGGATTGGAAAGAACGCATTTTATAGCATAATCCTTAAAGGATTGGAAAGAACAGCATTTTATAGCGTATTACTAATTCCAATAAAATATTTGCCAATAGGGTCGGAAACCATTTTTTTAATTTTTTTTATTCATAACATTTATAAATTTATCACTTTTTAATTTGGTTTTTCTCACAAATATGAAAACCTAATGTTGAATTTTTTCGGCATTCGTCATTGTATGACACAAAAATGAAGTACCTATTTTAAGTCGTTCTTGTGTTACTTGTTGAAGTATCCCACCGCATTGTGTTGAGTAGTACCAATGTTACTATGTTTACATTTTGAGGAAAAGGAATAAAGTTGATAAAATAAATATTTGCTTGTTTTGCATATTCCAAAAACACGCTTTCAATTCTCACAATTTTTCATTTAGTATCCAATACCTGAGAAAAAAAGTAAATTTTGATTAAATTCTGAAAATGCTTTCTTAATATTTGGGTGCCTTATCCAGTTGTTGAAACCACAGCATAAGTACTGTAACAGGGTATCTAAGGAATTTTAATCTTTTTTTTTATTATTATGATTTTTTAGTATTTAATTTTCGTGAAAATTCTAATATAAATTGTTAATATGTTTATAATGTCAATTTGACAACTAGATGGACCATCGAAATGTCAAATAGAATTTTGGGTCGTCATTTACCAAAGGATGACATCGCCATGCTTTCACGAATCTGCATGAATCATTTTATGTAGTGCTCCAACTATATCATAAAGTCGAAAATAAAGATTGACATCGCCTTGAAATTTCCAAAAAATAAATCATGTTTAGATGTTTCTTGGAATCAGTATCTTTATACTCAGTATTACTTAAAAAAAAAGTCTTTATATTGTCAGTTCGACAACTGGATTGGCCATAAATTGGCCAAATAGAATTTATGACTCATTTAAAAACAAAACGACATCACACTTACGTGAAATATGTTGTATATTCACGAACTAACGTGACAAAACGTATATTCGAAAATTTGAGAGTTTAGAGATTTTACGAAAAAAAAAAATACTTATGTTCTTTTCAATTTTTTTAAGTTTCTGCTCAAACGCGTATTGGATATTTAATATTATTTTTTTTAAACACGTCTTTATACAAACTGTCAAAATATTTAGATTTCCATGTCAGCAAGTATACACATGACTAGAGTTGGGCAATTGTCCGGCGGAGCAGATATGTATTGCGGCGCGGGCCTCAAATAATATAATATAAATAAAGCAGATCAGATCGTATTATCGTAATTTACTATGTATTTTAAAACATAAGTCATATTAATAGAAAAAGCGGGCGCACAAACGGGCAACCTTACAATGCATTCGCATTTTATATCACTACATATTTAGATAAATTAAAAATTTTTACATTTTATAAGAAAAACAGGCACTGTTGTTACTGACTTGCAACTCTACGGTTCATCTGCTTTATTGGAGTACATCAGTTGGAGCGCATGTTGTGAATACGCACCTGCCGCGCCGGAAAATTTGCCCACCTCTACACATGAATATCAAAATGTCAAGTAAAATACATATATGAGAATTGCTTTGTATAGTCGGATGCTTGATGGAAAAAGAGGAATTGAAAATAAAAATTAACGCGTTTTAGGAATATCCCAAGAAATTAAAATTTATATATATATAACTTAAAGGAGTATAGATAATAGTTTTTTTTTTTTATTTGTCACAATAATGCTAAAATTATTTCTTATTAAATTTGTTTCATACTATACAGGGTAAATACACATAAAATATAATAAATAATACCTAGATGATTGTTAACAAATTGTTTATTCATAAATCTAGGAAAGCCAAATTTAAAATATAAACATTAATTATTACTTTTCAAAGTCAAGTTTTTATTGCGGTAAGTATTTTTTAACCTTAACAATGTTAAATACCAACATCTTTGAGAAAAGGTGGAATTTGTAGAAGTTATCTAAACTATTACGAAACAGTTTCCGGTGTACAAAATTTTTTTTTTACGATTTAGCCCTTAATCCTTTACAATCTATTGATTTTCAACGCTTAATGTATAACCTATATGTTTATTAGGACATAATACAAACGGCCTCCATAGAAGCCATAGTCAATCACTCTCATGGTCTTTTTCTATTCCGTGTGTATATAATAATATAATTAGGGTAACAGGCTGACACAAGTTATATAATTAGAATTTTTATAGCTTTACATAAGCAAAAAAGTCCTAAACCTACTAGTAAATCAATAAACTTAATTGCTGCTCATGTCCTTTCGATTTCCACTTGCATGTATCAAAATACTGACCTATTTCGGTGCCAAAACAATTGAGAAGAGTATTTCGCTTAGCGACCGCAAACTGACCTACGGAGTTCTGGCGTTAGATTGCACCGGATCATCGACCATTGCCGAACAAATCGGTAACGGAAATTGGGTCGGCGAGGTGCATAATTGACAGCTATTTTTGCCATGCCTATATATAAAAAATCTTGACATACATGGAAGGAACGCGAGGATTGAGGTACCTCTGTCGAAAGCAAAAGAGGATCGCATTCTTTGGCGAAGAAATCGTCATTGCAGCACATCGCGCGCGAGGAATGCACACAGAAACACGGCGATCGTTGGTATTTGGGACTAGAAGCGGCCGAAAGGGTATAAGCATTAGATAGGTCAGGTTGACATTTTTGATCAAGGCTGACGAAATGTATATATTTAAGCACGGAGTATGTTAGGTGTCACGTATAATGATTGTAGATAAGCGAAGCAAATTTAGATACATGGGGACAAGCATTTATGTAATTTAATGTCTTCTTTTTGTAATTTAACTCTAGAATATGCGTGAGCATATGTCGACTAATAGTGTTGGGTTTGAACAAGTAACCATTACTATTACAAAGAAGAATGTTAAACAAATGTGGTTGTGTTCTATACAATAACCATGAGTAGTATTTCAATTTTAGTAATGCCAATAATCAAAAAAATTCCTAGTAGGGCAAAATCTACCAATAGGCGTACATGACAGATTAAAAATTGAACTATGCAATGGACTTTGTCCAACTCCTTTCCAGTTTATTTTCAAATGTTTTCTAAAGTTCCACTTCTTATATAATCCATGGTTGGAGGAGAAAGGAGACTTGAGCAAGCAAGAGAAAAAACATGGATTGCTGATAATCCAAAGGAACTCCCTTCTGCTCATCCAAGCTTGAATACTCAGAATTCTTTTTTCTCTAGCTGTACCACACGTATGTTATTAGCAGACCAAAGCGTTTTTTTTGATATTGAATAAAAGACGGATTAGTACGCCTGCATTTCATACGCGTTTCTTTTACGGAGCCGCGCGCATTACTATTCAATCAGATATAAATATTTCATTTGTTACTTGAGAAACTTGAGAATAATAAGATAAACAGAAAAAAGTTATGTGTTTCTAATAAATTAATAGTTCCCTTTCTAAAATACCCGAATTAAAACCCTAAATCTATTCTTCGCTACCCGTGTTCATCACTCAAATAAGTGTATTCATCTGATTCTAATCGACTCAGTCAGCCAGTTCTACTTGTGATCGAAAATTCATTGCGAGATAGTGGTTATTTCTACTGCTTATAATGGTAAGGATACGCTATCTTTACGAAGAACGCAGATCTAGAAATTGTATGTGTTAAAGTACATACATACACCTTCAATAAGCGCTACACATATTATTTTCTTCGCTTAAAAAATAATTCAGTTTAGTTATTAGCCACTATCAAAATATACCAAACATTCTTAACTCTTTTTTTTTAACTTCTCCGCGAAGACGCTAAAACGAATCAACAAATTCTGATACAATTCTTTAATAAAACCATTTTTTTAGAGTTATCACTAATAATCGTTTTCCTTTTACGAGTGTGGTGCTTCATGCTATCAACAGTTCATAGCCGGTTATGGGCTTATAAAAGAAGGGCCACCATTATGTACACACTAGCGACTACTCACTGCCAGATAGTACGAAGCTTATGGAGGATACGTATACTTTTGTCAAACCTTCTAGTGTACGAGATTTAGATATATCGCTTTTAATTAATCATTGTTAAAAAAATAAATTATCTTTAATCTTCGGGCACTCGCATGGACGGCGTTTATACCGTTTTCATTGTATACGTGAACAGGAATAATGTGCCATTTATGTTGCCACGCGAGTATTTACGTTATCGTAATTGATGTGAGCGCCAAAAGGTTAAAAATAAACATCATTTTGAAAATTCTAAAAGCAATACATGAATTGTTGACACATTTAGGTATTTAAAAACAGCGTATACAGAAGTAATCTTAGGTAACGAAACTTAATTCCGGTTTACTGTCACTTCCTTGGAAATAATTCTAAAAATGGACGCTGATTGACAATTTGACAGACGCTTCGTTCCGTGGAACGTGATTATACTTTGTTGGGGATTAGAACGATATGTTTTCTTATCGTTTCAGTGTCAGACATTAATCCTGTATATTCATCAACCAGAAAAAGTGTAAGCTGCTATAGTTTCATATTAGGACGCATTATTCATAAGCGTAATAATACAATTATTTTGAGTAAATTTTGGAGACCAAAGGACAAGGTCCTAAAATTGGAAAAGAATACGTTTGGATAAGTTTAAACAGTCCATCCACATATAGTGGGAAAAGCAATGGACTCAGTATAGAGCACTGAGGAACGCCACGTTTAATTGCAAGCCCGTCTCAGAATCGATTCCCTCTACCCTTTGAAAACGATTCTCTAGGTAAGATGTTACAAGGAATAACGCATTCCCTCTTATTCCTAACATTTCGATCTTTCGTAATTCACACTGTCAAAGCCCTTAGAAAGGTCCATAAAAACTCCGATAGTTGATTCATCCTCGTTGATACCAGCGATTATACTTGGATATGGTTTATTGGTATGTTGGTATTTCTTCCTTTAACATAACCATTTTGATTGAACGATATAATGTTATATTTCTCAATAAATTTGTATATTCGATCGTGAATTATTTTTTCAAAAATCTTTGAAATGTTAGATAATATGGCTACAGGGCGATAGTTGTCAATATTCGACTTTTCTCCTTTTTTCTGTATTAATTATATCTTGACTTTTTGAGCTTACTAGGGAAAATACCAGTTTGAAAACTTAGATTTACTAGATGATCTAAAGGCAATGCAAGGTGGTGCGAACATGCTTTGGTTATATTAATGGGAACTTCATCATGTCCAACTGATTTGGAATCCCTTAGGCTTTGAATTGTATCGCATATTTCTGATACTATCACTGGCCTGAGAAATAACATATCTTGATTTCTTCTCTGATTCATCTCTAAGGGTAAATTTTTAGTTTAGTAGTAAAATTTAGTATTTTTTGTTGACATCAGGGTGGAAAATCGCCTTTGGAGTCAACATACATTTTAAATGTTAGTGAATTTGTAGTAACTGTGATAATGCAGAGTAGTCGACTAGTGTGATTTGAGTTGCCTATCGCTGATAACATAAAAAAAACGTTTCTAAAATATTTGTATACCTGAATTATACTTAACTAGTGTGATACCCGAGTGCCCTAAGAGTTTTGACTACTTGACTACTTTGGGATCGCGAGTTCGAATCTCACTCCGGTCAATTACGGTATTGTTTTTTTTTTCCGGGGTCAATTGTGACCAGGAGAAAAAGTTGGCTCTGTGGGGGTGTCTAATAAGAATAAAATTGCTTTAAGCTTTATCTACCCCGTTAAAAAATGTAAAAACTATACAAAATAAAAAAATATAAATGAAAATTAGGTTGTATTTTAAAAATAGTAAAATTTGTCATATTAGTTATCTGTATATTTCGCATGATAAAACGTAAGAATTATCCTTAGACGGAGTAAGAAATTAAATAAAGGTACATAACGAAGAATGGTGTGGCATTTATGTTGTCTGTGATTGTACATACCACTACCAGGAGCGTTCAATAAGTTTTGTACCCTAATGCATTTAAAAATAGACTGGCTATTTTGATAAAAATAATATAATTACAAATCAAATTTATATTAATTAATTAAAATTGTCACAAAGATATTAAAAAAAAAAAACTCGTATCTAGAATGAGAATTTGTGTTTCCAAGAAGGTTTATTATATGTAATTACCACTATTTTAATAGAGAAAATTACTGTTGTTATTTAAGTTGTTAGCCATATGAACTGGAACTACAAAACAGATAAATATATTAAATTACTGCATAAGGCAATTTTGTTTGAAGTATAAATAGGGATAAATAACAGTAAATTATTTACGGAAAGCTTTTCTAATTGTGTAGAGTTGTCAAGTAAACTAAAATTTGAACGTGCTTAAAATATTTTAAGGAAAAGCAGTTGCGATTGTATATCGAATATGCTGTGTTTCTTGTTAACCAAATATGGTTATTTTCATTTCTTTTTTACCCTGTCATACATTGTTTCTTTCAGATTAAATTGATTGATTTAAGGCATTATGTATAACTCACCTGCTAATACTCTACCCAATAGGTGTTCGCTGTCCTGCTGTTGTTGGCCTCTGTTGAGTGTTCGTCTGCAGAACGTGGTCACTTTCGATTTCATTGTCTTCATTAACACCTGCCGTCACGCAAGCCGTCTCTCGATAATCGTTAACTGTCATTTTGTCCGTCTATAAATTCTTCTGCACAAATCCGGTGCTGTACTAATCGAAAAAAAAATCACCACGTTTTCGGAAAAGTTTACCCCAAAAATTATTATGGGTACGACAATGGTCGACGATGCACTCGTCCGTTATCTGTAAATTGTATTTTTTTTCCGTCCGTATGTAATACCTCTCTCTACCACCAGCGATTTGTTGACATGCGAACTCTCTCGTTAGCACGAGGCGAGCGGAGAAGCGCTCGTTCAACTCTCCGCGTACTAGTGAACGTAATGTTTTACCCTGTCGCTCGTTGTTTGTTGCTCTTGCCGTTCGACGCGCGATAATTCACTTGGAAAGACTTGGCGCACTGAAACGCGCCGACTATACCAGCGAGAGTCGTTTTCGAACGAGTAGCGTGTGTTACGTCGTCGGATCGACGCGTACACTATGCCTCGGTATGCGTGCTTGTGTGTGTGTTAGTATGTTTGTTGTATATGTACGAGCGAGCGAATGCTACTACTAACTGACCCACTGACTCAGTTCCTGAACGCCGAGTTCAACGTACCCTCCGATGGTTATATACGCTTACGCGATTTACTATGGACCGCGCGCAGTCGCCGACGTACCTGCGATGCGCTAGTAGTTGTCTTTTGCTCCTCCTTTCGTTTATTTTCTTGCATTTAATTATCGCACTATTCTTGACGCCGTTGTGCGAATATTCAAATCGGACGTAAGAGGTAACAGCAAAACGTGACGCAGTTTTGCTTTCCCTCTTTTCTATTGTGTTGCGAGCCATCATCGTCACTCTACTACATGTGCGAAAGCACATAAAGTGCCGCAATAAATAAAAGATAATCGTGGAATAGCTGCTTGTCATTGTTGCGTTTCCTTGAGAAACAATTGACAGTAGGCGGCGTAAACTTTATGTTGTTTGCTTTCACTTTTATCTATTCAGTTGCTCGAACGTTTGTATATTTAGTTACGAAAAAACTTTTCTTCTTCTTCGTCTTCTACCTTTTCAGTAGAAAATATCTCGCGTCGTACTGTCAGAAGTTCTTATATTTTTTTCAGCATCTATAACTCTATCTATAAATAACCTAACCTTGCAAGTAATAAAAAAATTTCCCGAAACAAAAAGCTTCTCTCATCTTTATAATACCTCCAACGGCAAATTTATCCCAACTTTAAAAATTAAGCAGTAATTCTAACAGCGACGCTGATACATATCTTTTAAGTATTTCAAATTGTTTTTTTTATTGCTCCTCTTACAAAAACAAAAGAAAAAAAAAACTATTTGCTGATCCAGTTATAATAAGTTACTATCCAAAATATAATTATATCTTAAAGCAGTGGCGGCTCGTGGTCGGAAACGTAGGGTGTTCACAAAATCAAGAACATACAAATTTATACAAAACTAAAATCCAATCATTTTTTTCGTACATGTCCTTAAATTTTCTTGTAAAGTCTCTAAATTTGCCCTTTGTAGTTTGCGTCAAATTAAGTTCTGGTTTTGGTCTGCCCATACTTTTAACTTGAATTTTTTGTTCATAACTAAACGAATTAAAATTGTCTTTCAAATATTGCTCAGTAAAACTGTTCGCATTCATAGTTCTTATTTATATATTGTTTAGTGTTTACTTACAATACTACTTTTTTTGTTTTGTGTGCATTTCATTATCTTTTTTACGTACTGTATATTTCATTTCATTACTTTTTTTACGTACTATATATATTCTTTTTTGTTTGTCAGCTGCACCAAAGCACATTAGTGGCGGCTTTGCTTTGTCGGCTTTTTGCAGAGGGATTTAACGATGCGGAGTAGTTTTTAACTGCGGCTGCGCTGTTGCCAATTTATTTTTGTTTTTCTAAAAAATCAATTATTTGTATCTTTGAGGGAAACGTACGATTTTTGGCAACAGAACAAGATTGTGATTTTATGTGCGCGGGTTTAATAAACGTATTGCTGTAGATGAAGTACCTCAAACGAAAATTTAAATCAGTGTTTTAAATAAAATAGATAGTTTTTTTTAACAAATATATTGTCTAATTTCCTTTTTTTTTACAAAGTTAAATTTAAGATATTTATAAATTAACACTAAGTATTTAAATTGCTACAATCATGATTATATTGTGTTAATTATATCAACTTTTATCATCTACAATTCTTTGAAAATCTTATACCTAAAACTAAAATATAAAATTAAATTTAATACAGACCTGTATTAATTACTCATCGAAATTGCACGAGTGTGATTAAACATTAAATTAATAGATTAATATATTAAAATTTTTAAATTCTAAGCGAAAGAAAACAACACATGTGAGCCACCCCGATATCTATATCACACTGGCTCTCTCGCTCGCACGTACGAAGCAGAGAGCCAGAAAACAAACAAAAAACCTGGAAACAAATCCGTCAAATACGGAAAAATATAGTAATAGTGAAATAAATAATATAATGTTATATATAGTCACGAAAATTCTGTTAAAACTTAAAGTATGAAGAAATACATCGTTATCCTAAAATATCAAAACAACTTTCAAATGAAAATAACATTAAATTAAGAAATGTATTCGGATAATTGTTTTTTTTTAATAAAAAACTACATCAGTATGTTATTTAATAAATTAAAATAATTACGCACCCTTGGTTTCATTATAAAACTGTCACCAACAAACAGTATTAGTTCTTATGGTAGTTACGACCTGTGAACGGTGAGTCATTCATAAACCAAACATATAGAATATAGTTTATCCGTAAAACACGATATCTGAACGTTGATGTCGATCGATTTGTTAATGTGACCCGAGAACGCAACGAAAGCGAGCACAGGAGCACACTCAATTTATGCACCTCCGCTACGTCCTTTATGCGGCTAGGCATTGGATAAAATCAACGTAGTCCCGCCTACTCGGCGCATGTGCTCCGTCGTCGGTCGCTTGCTCGCAATGTACATACAGTCGCGAAGCAAATGTTATAGGCACCCTAAATTTTGGGCGAATATTACAGTAAGAAATGAGAAAATAAAAACTTGTAGTAATTACATATAAATATTTTTAGTATTTAAGAGATCTTATTATTTTTTTGCATATTAAGAGTGTTTTTAGTAACGCTATAATACTTTTTAGATGGGAGGGGGAAAGTGACTTCTCGAAGACTTGAAATATATTAAAAAAAATAATATATTTACAAAAGGTATCCATAAAGACTATTGTAACCATAAAGACAATTATATAAACGTTGAAATAACTGTCACAAAAAAAATGCAAGAAACATGAAACCCATTAGTTTTATCAGAGGTGCCTATAACATTTGCTCGCGACTGTACATATATATAGAAAGGGACATCGCGTCATTTATTCATTTCGCTGCGTTATATTTCACGAATATATTAAGATCGAGTAATAGATTTTACTAGTTTGTAATCAACGATTTGTTTAGGGAGTTCACGTGCTCATGTGCTCCTATACAGAAACCGCCACTGTCTGAAAGCAACTTATTCAGTTATCTAAATGTTTAACCACTAACCGTAAGATTGCAAATTCAAAAAACATCAAGTCAACATGGAATGTTATAAATCCGGAAACCCATCCATTTATAACACATGCAAATTTTGAATTAGAAATAGAACCTAGTAAAATAACATCCAATCCCAATGAAATTTTTAATAAATTTAACGACTACTTCTCTACTATTTAAACTTTATATAAACCAAAATTTTACCACAACACGATCCGATGAAGCTATTGAGAGATACAAAAGTTAATTCAATAACTGCTTTATTTTTGAATCTAGTCACAGCATTAGAAATTTCATACACATCACAACAAATAACAATCCGGCTGCAGATATAGTTAATATTCCAAATACAATTTAGTTGGTTGCCGATTATATTACTGACCCGTTGGAGAATATTATCAATGCATACGTCAGTGAGGGCAAATTTCCAAATGGACCAAAAGCCATATTACCAGCTCTGTCCAAAATCTTTGAACATATTTCAATGGATCAATTGAATACGTGGAAAATCTAGACATATTTCAACCATATTTGACAAATAAAACTCAATGTGTAGAAATGTGTTACGTTAATAACTAGCAGTACCTATTATTCTGGGTGGAGGATGTGAGGGTTCAATACTGGGCCCGCTGCTGTTCAACTGTTCAATTTTCATTAAACGATTTACCTTTCAATATCATGTAAAAATCAATGCTGTATGCAGATGATACAAATATAGTGATAGTGGGTGACAACGTCGACTACGTAACTGGTAGGTGTTGGTTGGTTATGAGAGATCTTGTTGGCTGTTTTTCAGAGAATAACTTGACAATAAATGTTGTGAAGACTAACGTCGTGATCCTTAGCAGTCGGGGACACTCATATATACGGGTTGAAAATCATACTGTGACTTCCAACGTCACTAATTGTAAATTGCTTGTTCTTACAGTTGACGGATATTTAACTTGGGTGGAGCACCTATAAACAGTAACACCGAAACAACATAAAGCCATAAATGTGTTATACAAGATGAAAACACTGTCTCCCACCGATACTCTAAGAATGATCTACTTCGCACATTTTCAATCCATAGTTTCATATGGTTTGCTTTTCAGGGGAACTCCATCGAATATGAATGAAATGTTGCTACAAAAGTGAGCAATCCGCATTATACTCGGTCTACCGTATACCGTGAATCATGTAGAGACCATTTTTGTCGTCTGCGCGTTCCCACGGTTTTTTATTTGTATGTGTGTTTTTGCTGCATACTATGTTCATGAACACCGGAGGGAGTATCTCTCCAATTCGAAGGCGTACAATTACAGTACTCGTAATTCTAAATTTATTCGTCATAACACCTGTAGGGGAAGGTGGGGCAAGATGGGAACAATAAGCTTTAGAACACTGCATCAGGATTGCAAATTGATATAGAAGGTTCTAAGTACGCTTGTTGTAATCTTTAAACATTTATCTGCTGATCAATGAATTTACAATTTTTCGATGGGTACTCTTTATGTTGTGAGAAAATTTTGAAAAGAAATGTGTAAATACACCATCTTGCCCCACCATGGGGGCAAGATGGGGTTCCAGGTGAGTTAAGAATGAGTCGTACCATAAATATAGGTAATAGGTAAAAAGAAAATAGATTCTCAAAATATTCTTAAAAACATGCAGGAACAAAGCTTAAACTCTTTAAAGCGGAACTACTTAAATAAAAAAAATACAATACGATAAGAGTATTAAACTTAATCTTCACAATTGAGACAATAGAAGATGAACTCATCCAGCGTATTCGCACAGCCTCCATGTACCAACCTCGCCATCGATAGCATTGTATCAATACTCCCCTTACAATACTAATTGAGCGTCATCTTCCTCACAGAAGAACTTGATTATTTCCTTGACGTTTTCTAAAACTCTATCTCTTTGCTTTCCTTACAAAATTCGGCTGCTTGATCCCTTCTGTTTTCGTCTTTCCTTTGTTACGCTTTGATTGAACCTGTACTTTATTCCTAACATGAGAATAGGCATTATGTCTTCGAGAAAGATAATGGCATATCAGGCATAACGGACCAGACTGAAGAGTGAGATAATGATGTCCCATATTGCCCCATACCAATAGCCCCATCTTGCCTCTTTGGGACATTTTCTGGTTATGTTATATTAACGTATTAAATATTTGAGATAACCAAATAACACACTTTAGAAAATACATGCAATACATGTCAATTAATAAGCAAAAAAGTGTAGTTGTAATAATTTACTTATGCTTCCGATACTGGCCGTTGAATTCACCATCAAAATAATAACGAAATTCTGGAAATTGCAAAGTTCACGCACAAACAGCAATAACATTGTTATTACGACTAGTAAAGTTTCCTACATTACAACAAACATAAAACAGCACTTGTCAATATTATACTGCTATTATTTGACAGATGCTTACTGCTGTTTTGTAGATAAGACGATGTCCCCATCATGCCTCGTGACCCCATCTTGCCCAACCCTCCCCTACTTACTACTTTATATTTTATACTTTAACTTTCAGATATATACTTTGACCTGCGATTATTATCATTTGTCACTATAATTTCACTGTTATACAAATTGCTTTTTTATTGCTTATATATTCCTTGTCTATATATTTTATTGTGTATACGCAGGAGAGGAGAGAGAGCAGAAGGAGGAGGAACAGGAGGAGAAGTAGAAGCAGGAGAAGAAGCAGAAGCGGGAGAAGGAGCAGCAGGAGGATCAAGGAAAGTAAGAAAGAGAAGGAGTACGATGAGAAGGAGCAGGAAGACCAAGAGGAGAAGGAGAGGAGGGGACAAGAGCAGCGGAAGGAGAAGGAGGAGCAGTAGGAGAACGAGGAGGGTCATAACTTTACGAAGAGTAAAACATTTAATTCCTATATGAGAGTAAGTGTCAAAATATATAATAAATTAACCAACAATATTAAATTTTATAATAATGAGCTACTTGGAAACAGCTCAAAAATACTTTCTCTTTACGAGCATTATACTCATTGGAGGAGCACTTTGAGGGACTCTGAACGCTGGGATGATTCTGTCTAACACCTGTACTTACTACTTTATATTTTATACTGTAACGTTCAAATATATACCGGGACTTGCGGTTATTATCATTTGTCACTGTAATTTCACTGTTATACACATTGCTTTTTATTGTTTTATATCCGTTGTCTATATATTTTATTGTGTATACACAGGAGAGGAGAGAGCAGAAGAGGAGAAAGCTCTATGAGAACGAGAAAAAGGAGAACAGGAGAACAGGAGGAATACTTGAATAAAGTGAATGGCCACGGGTGAGAAGGAGGAGGGGATAGAAGAGAAAGAGAGAGGAGAAGAAGAACACGAGAAGAAAAAGAGCGGGAGAGGAGAGAGCAGATGAAGAAAACCTTTATAAAGAACACTTTTTTCTTTTTTGGGTTCTAGATAATAGGATTGCATGTTGAAGCGCGAACAGGCCGGGGTTGTCCGTCTCCGGAAAAACGCGGACTGGCTCGTAAAATCTCAGGTGTAGGCCGGCGTAGCATGCTAAAAGCGCAAACGGGTCCGCGCGCTGTTTTGACCGGTACGGTACCCGGACGGATGCGGAAAGGCGCGCACATGGCTCTAGTTGGCCTGTTTTGGGCGGTCCGATAGGAAGTAGACTGGCCGTGAAATTTCTCGTGAAGGCTGGTGGTGGGTTTTTTTGTAATAAGATATAATGTAATCATGACGAGGAAAAACGAGAAGATAAAGAGCGGAAGAGGACCAGGAAGAGCAAAAGAGAAGCAGTAGAAGAGCAAGAAGCATATTTCGAAGTAGAAGAAGCACGGATGAGAGTAGGCAGGAAGAAGAGGAGGAGAAGAGAGAGAAAGGATCACATGGAAGGAGAAATGGAGAAAGAGGAGGAGAGGAAGGAGTAGAAGGAGGGGCATGAGGAGTAGAGCAAGAGGAACACGAGGAGTAGAGCAGGAGGAGCACGAGGAGTAGCAAAGGAGAAGAAAGAGCAACAAGAGGAGGAGCAAACGAGGAGGAGTAGCAGGAGGGAAAGGAAAGGAAGAAGAGAAGGAGCAGGAAGACCAAGAGGAGAAGGAGATGAGAGGGACAAGATCAGCGGGAGGAGAAGGAGGAGCAATAGGACAACGAGGAGGGTCAAACTTTACGAGAGTAAACCATTTAATTCTTATAAGAGTAAGTGTTAAAATATATAATAATTAACCACATTAAATTTTATAATAATGAGCTACTTGAAACAGCTCAAAAATACTTTCTCTTTAACGAGCATTATACTCTTGGAGGAACACTTTGAGGGACTCTGAACGCTGGGATGATTCTGTGTAAACTGTACTTACTATTTATATTTTATACTTTAACTTCAGATATATACTGGGACATGCGATTATTATCATTTGTCACTATAATTTACTGTTATAAACAAACTGTTTTTTATTGCTTATATATTCCTGGTCTATATATTTATTGTGTATAGCGGAGAGGAGAGAGCAGAAGGAGGAGGAGTGGAGCAGCAGGAGGAGAAGTAAAAGCAGGAGAAGAACAAGCGGGAAAAAGGAACAGCAGGAGGATAAGGAAAGTAAGAAGAGAAGGAGTCGATGAGAGGAGCAGGAACACAAGAGGAGAAGGAGAGGAGGGGAAAGAGCAGCGGGAGGAGAAGGAGGAGCAGTAGGAGAAAGAGGAGGGTCATAACTTTACGAAGAGTAAACATTTATTCCTACATGAGAGTAAGTGTTAAAATATATAATAAATTACACAATAATATTAATTTTTATTATATGAGCTACTTGAAACAGCTCAAAAAATACTTTCTCTTTACGAGCCATTATACTATTGGAGGAGCACTTTGAGGGACTCTGAACGCTGGGATGATTCTGTTAAACCATGTATTACTATTTAATATTTTATACTTTAACTTTAGATATATACGGACCTGCGGTTATTATCATTTGTCACTGTAATTTCACTGTTATACACATTGCTTTTTATTGCTTTTATATCCGTTGTCTATATATTTTATTGTGTATACCAGGAAAGGAGAGAGCAGAAGGAGGAGAAGCTCTATGAGAACGAGAACAAAGAGAACCAGGAGGATAGTTGAATAAATTGAATGGCCAGTGAGAAGGAGCAGGAGGGATAAGAAGAGAAGGAGAAGGAAAGAAGACACGAGAAAGAAAAAGAGCGGGAGAGGAGAAGAGCAGATGAAGAAAAACTTTTAAAGAACACTTTTTTCTTTTTGGGTTCTAGATAATAGGTTGCATGTTAGAAGCGCGAAACAGGCCCCAGTTGTCCGGTTCCGGACAACGGGACTGGCTCGTAAATCTAGGTGTAGGCGCGCGTAGACATGCTAAAAGCGCAAACGGGTCCGCGTGGCTGGTTTGACCGGTCCGGTACCCGGACGGATGCGGATGGCGCGCACATGGCTTAGTTGGCTGTTTTTGGGCCGGTCCAATAGGAGTAGACTGGCCCGTGAAATTTCTGGTGAAGGCTGGTGGTGGGTTTTTTGTAATAAGATATAATGTAATCATGACGAGGAGACGAGAAGATAAGAAGCGAAAGAGGACCAGGAAGAGCAAAAAGAGAAGCAGTAGAAGAGCAAGAAGGCATATTCGAACTAGAAAGGAGAAAGGATGAGAGTAGCAGGAAGAATAGAGGAGAAGAGAGAGAAGGATCACATGGAAGAGAAATGAGAAAGAGGAGGAGAGGAAGGAGTAGAAGGAGGAGATGAGGAGTAGCAGCAGGAAGGAGCAGAGGAGTACAGCAGGAGGAGCAGAGGAGTAGCACAGGAGAAGAAAGACAACAAGAGGAGGAGCACGATGAGAAGAAGGAGCAGAGGAGGAGTAGCAGGAGGGACAAGGAAAGGAAGAAAGAGAAAAGAGGCAGACAAGAGGAGAAGGAGAGGAGGGGACAAGATCAGCGGGAGGAGAAGGAGGAGCAATAGGACAACGAGGAGGGTAATACTTTACGAGAGTAAAACATTTTAATTCCTATATGAGGGTAGTGATAAATATATAATAAATTAACCAACAATATTAAATTTTATAATAATGGCTACTTGGAACAGCTCAAAATACTTTCTCTTGACGCATTATACTCATTGGAGGAGCACTTTGAGGGACTCTGAACGCTGGGATGATTCTGTGGTAACACCTATACTATCTCATATTTTATACTTTAACTTTCAGATATATACTGGGACTGTGATTATTATATTTGTGACTATAGTTTCACTGTTATACAAATTGCTTTTTTATTGCTTATATATTCCTTGTCTATATATTTTATTGTGTATACGCAGGAGAGGAGAGAGCAGAAGGAGGAGGAACTGGAGCAGCAGGAGGAGAAGTAGAAGCAGGAGAAGAAGCAAAAGCGGGAGAAGGAGCAGCAGGAGGATCAAGGAAAGTTAGATAGAGAAGGAGTACGATGAGAAGGAGCAGGAAGACCAAGAGGTGAAGGACAGGAGGGGACAAGACAGCGGGAGACGAGAAGGAGGAGCAGTAGGAGAAGAGGAGGGTAAACTTACGAGAGTAAAACTTTAATTCTATAATGAGAGTAAATGTTAAATATATAATAAATTACCCAACAATATTAAATTTTATTATAATGAGCTACTTGGAAACAGCTCAAAAATACTTTCTCTTTACGAGCATTATACTCATTGGAGGAGCACCTTGAGGGACTCTGAACGCTAGGATGATTCTGTCTAACACTGTACTTATACTTATATTTTATACTTTAACTTTCAGATATATACCGGGACCTGCGGTTATTATCATTTGTCACTGTAATTTCACTGTTATACAAACTGCTTTTTATTGCTTTTATATCCGCTGTCTATATATTTTATTGTGTATACGCAGGAGAGGAGAGAGCAGAAGGAGGAGAAGCTCTATGAGAAGAGAACAAGGAGAACCAGGAGAACCAGGAGGATAGTTGAATAAAATGGATGACCACGGTGAAGAAGGAGGAGGAGGGATCAGGAGAGAAGAGAGAAGGAAAAGAGAAAACGAGAAAAAAAAGAGGCGGAGAGGAGGAGAGAGCAGATGAAGAAACCCTTTATAAAGAATACTTTTTTCTTTTTGGGTTCTAGATAATAGTATTGCATGTTAGAAGCGCGAACAGGCTGCAGTTGTCCCGTCTCCGGACAAACGCGGACTGGCTCGTAAAATCTCAGGTGTAGGCCGCGCGTAGCATGCTAAAAGCGCAAACGGGTCCGCGTGGCTGTTTTTGACCGGTCGGTAACCGGACGGATGCGGACTGGCGCGCACCATGGCTCTAGTTGGCCTGTTTTGGGCCGGTCCGGTAGGACGTAGACTGGCCCGTGAAATTTCCGGTGAAGGCTGGTGGTGGGCTTTTTTGTAATAAGATATAATGTAATCATGACGAGGAGAACGAGAAGATAAAGAAGCGGAAAGAGGAGCAGGAAGAGCAAAAAGAGAAGCAGTAGAAGAGCAAGAAGCATATTTCGAAGTAGAAAGAAGAACAGGATGAAGAGTCGCAAGAAGAATAGGAGGAGAAGAGAGAGGAGGATCACAATGGAAGAGAAATGGAGAAAGAGGAGGAGAGGAAGGAGTAGAAGGAGGAGCATGAGAAGTAGGAGCAAGAGGAGCACGAGGAGTAGCAGCAGGAGAAGAAAGAGCAACAAGAGGAGGAGCACGATGAGAAGAAGGAGCAGGAGGAGGAGTAGCAGGAGGGGCAAGGAAGGGAAGAAAGAGGAGGAGCAGGAAGACCAAGAGGAGAAGGAGAGGAGGGGACAAGATCAGCGGGAGGAGAAGGAGGAGCAATAGGAGAACGAGGAGGGTCATAACTTTCCGAAGAGTAAAACATTTAATTCCTATATGAGAGTAAGTGTTAAAATACAAAATAAATTAACCAACATTAAATTTTATAATAATGGGCTACTTGGAAACATCTCAAAAATACTTTCTCGTTACGAGCATTATACTCCTTGGAGGAGCACTTTGAGGGTCTCTGAACGCTGGATAATTCTGTGTAACACTGTACTTACTATTTTATATTTATACTTTAACTTTCAGATATATACTGGGACCTGCGATTATTATAATTTGTGACTATAATTTCACTGTTATATAAATTGCTTTTTTATTGCTTATATATTCCTTGTCTATATATATTTTATTGTGTATACGCAGGAGAGGAGAGAGCAGAAGGAGGAGGAGCTGGAGCAGCAGGAGGATCAAGGAAAGTAAGAAAGAGAAGGAGTACGATGAGAAGGTGCAGGAAGACCAAGAGGAGAAGGAGAGGAGGGGACAGGAGCAGCGGGAGGAGAAGGAGGAGCAGTAGGAGAACGAGGAGGGTCATAACTTTACGAAGAGTAAAACATTTAATTCCTACATGAGAGTAAGTGTTAAAATATATAATAAATTAACCAACAATATTAAATTTTATTATAATGAGCTACTAGGAAACAGCTCAAAAATACTTTCTCTTTACGAGCATTATACTCATTGGAGGAGCACTTTGAGGGACTCTGAACGCTGGGATGATTCTGTCTAACACCTGTACTTACTACTTTATATTTTATACTTTAACTTTCAGATATATACCGGGACCTGCGGTTATTATCATTTGTCACTGTAATTTCACTGTTATACACATTGCTTTTATTGTTTTATATCCTGTCTATATATTTTTATTGTGTATAGCAGAGAGGAGAAAGCAGATGGAGGAGAAGCTCTATGAGAACGAGAACAAGGAGAACCAGGAGAACCAGGAGGAATAGTTGAATAAAATGAATGACCACGGTGAGAAGGAGGAGGAGGGATCAGGAAGAAAAGGAGAAGGAGAAAGAAGAACACGAGAAGAAAAAAGAGCGGGAGAGGAAGAGAGCAGATGAAGAAAAACCTTTATAAAGAACACTTTTTTCTTTTTGGGTTCTAGATAATAGGATTGCATGTTAGAAGCGCGAACAGGCCGCGGTTGTCCCGTCTCCGGACAAACGCGGACTGGCTCGTAAAATCTCAGGTGTAGGCCGCGCGTAGCATGCTAAAAGCGCAAACGGGTCCCGCGTGGCCTGTTTTGACCGGTCCGGTACCCGGACGGATGCGGACTGGCGCGCACATGGCTCTAGTTGGCCTGTTTTGGGCCGGTCCGATAGGACGTAGACTGGCCCGTGAAATTTCTGGTGAAGGCTGGTGGTGGGTTTTTTTGTAATAAGATATAATGTAATCATGACGAGGAGAACGAGAAGATAAAGAAGCGGAAAGAGGAGCAGGAGAGCAAAAGAGAAGCAGTAGAAGAGCAAGAAGCATATTTCGAAGTAAAAGAAGACAGGATGAAGAGTAGCAGGAGAATAGAGGAGAAGAGAGAGAAGGATCACAATGGAAGAGAAATGGAGAAAGAGGAGGAGAGGAAGGAGTAGAAGGAGGGGCATGAGGAGTAGCAGCAAGAGGAGCACGAGGAGTAGCAGCAGGAGGAGCACGAGGAGTAGCACAGGAGAAGAAGGCAACAAGAGGAGGAGCAGAGGAGGAGTAGCAGGAGGGACAGGAAGGAAGAAAGAGAGAGAGAGGAAGACCAAGAGGAGAAGGAGATGAGGGGACAAGATCAGCGGGAGGAGAAGGAGGAGCAATAGGAGAACGAGGAGGGTTATAAGTTTACGAGAGTAAAACATTTAATCCTATATGAGGTAAGTGTTAATATATAATAAATTAACCAACATATTTAATTTTATAATAGTAGGCTACTTGAAACAGCTCAAAAATACTTTCTCTTTACGAGTATATACTCATTGGAGGAGCACTTTGAGGGACTCTGAACGCTGGGATGATTCTGTGTAACACCTGTACTTACTACTTTATATTTTATACTTTAACTTTCAGATATATACTGGGACCTGCCATTATTATCATTTGTCACTATAATTTCACTGTTATACAAATTGCTTTTTTATTGCTTATATATTCCTTGTATATAGTATTTTTATTGTGTATACGCAGGAGAGGAGAGAGCGGAAGGAGGAGGAGCTGGAGCAGCAGGAGGAGAAGTAAAGCAGGAGGAGAAGTAAAGCAGGAGAAGAGGAAGCAGCAGGAGGATCAAGGGAGAGTAAGAAAAGAGAGGGATACGATGAGAGGAGCAGGAAGACCAAGAGGAGAAGGAGAGGAGGGGACAAGAGCAGCGGGAGGAGAAGGAGGAGCAGTAGGAGAACGAGGAGGGTCATAACTTTACGAAGAGTAAAACATTTAATTCCTATATGAGAGTAAGTGTTAAAATATATAATAAATTAACCAACAATATTAAATTTTATTATAATGAGCTACTTGGAAACAGCTCAAAAATACTTTCTCTTTACGAGCATTATACTCATTGAGGAGCACTTTGAGGGACTCTGAACGCTGGGAGGATTGATCTGTGTTAACACCTGTACTTACTACTTTATATTTTATCTTTAATTTCAGATATATACTGGGACCTGCGGTTATTTTCATTTGTCACTGTAATTTCACTATACAACATTGTTTTTTATTGCTTTTATATCCGTTGTCTATATATTTATTGTGTATACGCAGGAGAGGAGGAGAGCAGAAAGGAGGAGAAGCTCTATGAGAACGAGAACAAGAGAACAGAGAGGGAAATAGTGAATAAATGAAGGCACGTGAGAGGGAGAGGAGGGATCAGGAGAGAAGGAGAAGGAAAAAGAACACGAGAAGAGAAAAGGGGAGAGGAGAGAGCAGATGAAGAAATCTTATAAAGAAACTTTTTTCTTTTTGGTTCTTAGATAATAGTATTGCATGTTAGAAGCGCGAACAGGGCCCCAGTTGTCCGGTCTCCCGACAAGCGCGACTGGCTCGTAAAATCTCAGTGTAGCGCGCCTAGCAGTCTAAAAGCGCAAACGGGTCCCGCCGTGGCCTGTTTTGACCGGTCCGCTTACCCGGACGGATGCGGACTGGCGGCACATGGCTCTAGTTGGCCTGTTTGGGCCGGTCCGTAGGACGTAGACTGGCCCGTGAAATTCTGGTGAAGGCTGTGGTGGTTTTTTGTAATAAAATATAATGTAATCATGACGAGGAGAACGAGAAGATAAAGAAGCGGAAAGAGAGCGGAAGAGCAAAAAGAGAAGCAGTAGAAGAGCGAGAGCATATTTCGAAGTAGAAAGGAGACAGGATGAAGATTATCAGGAAGAATAGGAGGAGAAGAGAGAGGAAGGATCACAATGGAAGAGAAATGGAGAAAGAGGAGGAGAGGAAGGAGTAGAGGAGGAGATGTGTAGAGTAGGCAGCAGGAGGAGCCGAGGAGTAGCAGCAGGAGAAGAAAGAGCAACAAGAGGAGGAGCACGATGAGAAGAAGGAGCAGGAGGAGGAGTAGCAGGAGGGCAAGGAAAGGAAAAAGAGAAGGAGCAGGAAGACAGAGGAGAAGGAGAGGAGGGGACAAGATCAGCGGGAGGAGAAGGAGGAGCAAGGGAGAACGAGGAGGGTCATAACTTTACGAAGAGTAAAACATTTAATTCCTATATGAGAGTAAGTGTTAAAATATATAATAATTACCAACAATATTAAATTTTATAGTAATGGCTGTACTTGGAAACACTCAAAAATACTTTCTCTTTACGAGCATATACTCATTGAGGAGCACTTTGAGGGACTCTGAACGCTGGATGATTCTGTTTGTACAACTGTACTTACTACTTATATTTTATACTTTACTTTCAGATATATACTGGGACCTGTGATTATTATCATTTGTACTTAATTTACTGTTATACAAATGCTTTTTTATTGATTTATTCCTTGTTTAATATTTTATTGTGTATAGCAGGAGGGAGAGAGCAGAAGGAGGAGGCTGGAGGAGCAGGAGGAGAAAGAAAGCAGAGTATCATTCACAAGAGGAGAAGGAGCAGAAGGGGACAAGAGAAGGAGAGAACGAGAGCATAATAACTTACATGAAGTAATAGATTTAAATTTTTTTATAATAAACTATTGAGAGTTAGGAAATGTTCGGAGCAGGTTACAGTACACAGATAAAAAAGTTTCTAAATCAGTGAATATTTGTTGCCTACTTGAAAAAACAACATTTCTTTAGTTAATGTTCTTTAGTTAACACAATGCTTTCATTTGAAGAAATATGCATTAATGAACAAAATGTTCTTTTAAATACGAGCAACAATATTTCTTGATTTAAGACATTTTTTTGTCTGTGTAGAGTTACATCAGTATGTCCAGATTTTCACTTAAGAGACGACGTATAATTATCAGATATGAGGGGTTGCGAAGTTATTAAAGAATTTCGCAATTTTTATGATATGTCTAAGATACTCTAAGTTTGCGATACCTCATTGATGCTGTAGTGGTACAAAGGACTGAAAAAATCATAAAATAGTGTACGAACCAAAATAAGGAAAATTATAAACACAAACGCAATTTATGTTAGATTATGTCATGATGATCGCGTGATGAGACTTCATCTACTCGATAAGCAACCCGTTTCATACTTCTGGAATAAAACATCCCAACAAGCTACATCCCAGAGAGCTTGCAGGAGTGTGCCTACTGTGCGTAACGTCATCGAAAACAGGAACAAAGTTGTAGTAAAATAAGCAGCGTGTATGTCTCAACAACCAGATTGAACAAAACAATCTATTTGCATTATGTGCTGCTGTTCAGGTCCCGTTAAGACGAATTCCATTTTTGAGTAACAAAAGAATGTAAAAGTGCACTGTGAACAAACGTAAAGATAGTGTTGGTACGCTAACAAAATTTCAAATCGCTAGAATGTTGAGTTGACGATGGTGCAGCGATGTGTGTTGTGTTGTTACTTAGGACAAGTGTAGGGCTTTTTACATGTGCGTGTAAAGTTGATCTGCAGCACACCTTGAGCACAAAGTATTCGGCATGTTATCCAAAGCGAGATTAATACAAAAAAAAGGATTTTAAAGACTTTAAAACTCTCAGACAATTCGGAATTTAACAGACGGTGTGCCGGTATTCCCAGCCACCAAGCAATTTCACAGGCTCTTATGATCGAGATTCCAAAAATAAATTTTTGGTTCTGCGATTCAAACTAACGAATTACAGCAATAAGGAAAGCCGAAGAGATTTGAAAATACTTGCGTTGAACTGTTTTGATGTCAACTTACGAAACTCCTTGTGTGTCACAAGTAAATAAAAAAGGTGAGTGGTTAAAATTGGAGATTTTCATTAACAAAGATTAATTTTTCCAATGAGACCAATTTTGTGATGGTGCATGTATTGATTCGTATTGTTTAAAATATTTTAAGTATGCGTGTATTAATGTGTGTAAGATCAGTGTCTGTTTTTTGTATAAAATGTAAAAAATATTATTTACTAAAAATGAGGATATAAAATTGCACAACTCTATTAAAACTTAGTTTTATAAATAATACTAAATTACAAAATTCGATCGATTGTTTATATATGTTATTACTTATTTGAGGTCGCGTCGCAATCGTCTCTGTCCAGATATATATGGGACCTGGTATTATTATTTGTACTGTAATTTCATGTATACAATTGCTTTTTTTTGCTTTTAATCTGTTCTATATTTTATTGTATACCAGGAGAAAAGAGCAGAAGGAGGAGGGCTCTATGAGAACGAGGAACAAGGAAACCAGAACCAGGAAACCAGGTTGAATAAAATGACCAGTGAGAAGGAGGAGAGGCAGCAAGAAGGAGAAGAGAAAGAAGAACAGAGGAGAAAGAAGGGCGGAGAGGGAGCAGATGAGAAAACTTATAAGAACATTTTTTCTTTGGGTTTAGATATAGTATGCTGTAGAGCACGAAGGGGCCCAGTTGTCCGTTCCGGCAGACGCGACTGGCTCGTTAAATCAGGTTAGCCGCGTGTAGCATTAAAAGCGCAAACGGGTCCGCTGGCCTTTTTGACGGTCGGTACCGGACGGATGCGGACTGGCGCGCACATGGTCTAGTTGGCTTTGTTTGGGCCGGTCCGGCAGTACGTAGACTGGCCCGTGACATTTCTGTGATGGCGTGGTGGGCTTTTTTGTAAAGATATAAGTTAATCGAAGAGGAGAGCACGATAAAGAAGGATGCAGGAGGAAGTAGAGGAGAGCAAGAAAGAAGAAGGAGAAGGAGTACGATGAGAAGAGCAGGAAACAGATTAGAAGAGAGGAGGGAACAGCAGGGGAGGAGGAAGGAGGAGCATAGGGAGAACGAGGCGTCATAACTTTACGAGAGTAAAACATTTAATCCTATATTGAGAGTAAGTGTTAAATTATATAATAAATTAAACAACAATCTAAATTTATATAATAGTCTACTTGGAAACACCTCAAAATCTCTCTGTTTACGAGACAACTCTTTGGAGCACTTGAGACTCTAACGGGTGATTTGTTAACACCTTACTTACTACTTTATTTATACTTTAACTTTATATATAGGACTGCGAATTATTCATGTTCACTATAATTCACGTTATCAAATTGCTTTTTGTTGCTTATTATTCGTTGTCTATATATTATTGTATATGCATAGAGGAGAGCAGCAGTAAGAGGCTAGAGAGCAGGAGCAGAGGAGAGCAGAGCAGAAGGAAACAGTAGTCGGAGGATGAGCGAGGAGACGAGGAGGCATAACTTTACGAAGAGTTAAAATTTATTCCTATATGAGAGTAAGTCTTAAAATGTAAAATACCCACAATATTATTTTTTTCAATAATAGGTACTTTTAAGACACTCAAAAACTTTCTCTTAGGCATTATGGTCTTTGGAGGATACTTTGAGGACTTGAACGCTGGATGATTCTGTTAACACCTTTCTCCACTTTTATTTATATTAACTTTCGATATTACAAACCTCGGTTATTATCATTGTCTATAATTCATGCATACACATTGCTTTTTATTTCTTTTATATCTTTGTCTAATATTTTGTGTATACCAGGAGGATGGGCGAAGAAGGGAGCTGGGGAAAGGAGGGAGGAAGCAGAATATCATTCACCAGAGAAAGGAGAGAGGACAAGATCAGGAAGAGACGAGGATCATACTTTCGAGAGGAAAATTTATTCTGATATGAGAGAAGTGTTAAATATTAATAAATAGCCAACAATATTAAATTTTATAATAATAGCTACTTAAAACCTCAAATTCTTTTTTTTACGGCATTACTCGTTGCGGCGTATTTAGGACTTCTAACGTGTATGATCTTGTAACACCTTACTTCCTTCTTTATTTTATACTTTAACTTCAGATAATATTTAAACCTGCATTATTATATTTGTCGTATATTTCACTCTATACACATGCTTTTTTTCGTTTAGTCGTTGTCATATATTTTATTGTATACGCAGAGAGGAGGAGCAGAAGGAGAGAGCTGGATTAACAGAGAGAAGGAGAAGCAGAGTATCATTCACCAAGAGGAGAGGGGAGAGGGGACAAGAGCGCGGAGGGGAACGAGAGGGTTATAAATTTATGATGAGTTTCTTTGTTTAGGATTGATCCTTATATGAGAGTAACTGAAGAACAGGAGGAGTTGGCAGAAGAATAGGAGGAGAAAGAGAGAAGGATCACAATGAGAGAAATGGAGAACGAGGAGAGAGCGAGGATTTGAGGAGAGCATTTAGGAAGAGTAGAGGGGGAGCAAGGAAGGAGAAGGAGAAGAGTACGATGGAGAGGAACAGGAGACCAAGAGAAAGAGGAGTGGAACGACTGTGAGAATGAAGGGAGCAGTAGAGAGTGGTAGGGTAAACTTTACGAAGGTAAACATTTAATTCCTATAGAGAGTGTGTTAATAATATATAAATTAACCAACATATTGAATTTTTAGTAATAGGCTATTTGAAACACCCAAAATACTCTCTCTTTACGAGCTTATACTCTTGGAGGAAGTATTTTGAGACGCTGGGGTTCTTGTCATCTGTACTTCTTATTTATTTTTTACTTTCACTTTCGGATATATACTGACCTTATATTATCATGTGTCACTATAATTTCGCTTTACACATTACCTTTTTATTGTTTTTATATCCTTGTTATATATTTTATTGTATAACACAGGAGAGAAGGGAGCCGAAGAAGGGCATGCGGAGCAGGTGAGAGGAGAGCTCCATGAAACGAGAGAGGGAGCAGAGGATACGAGAAAATGAGAATGAGACGGCTGAAGGGGGGAGGAGAGATGAGAAGGAGAAGGAATAACAGTTGAAGAAAAAGGGCAGGAGGGAAGGGCGAGGAAGAAAACTTTTATAAGAACAGTTTTTCTTTTCGGGTTCAACGGGAAATCAGTTTTTTGGCTCAAGCAAATTTTGTTAACTTATATATTGTTTTTTCTATATCTGGCAACAATATTCTTTCAATAAACAAATTAATTGTGAGCATATTTGCAGTTTAAGTAAATTTGTATTGAGTAGCTGTATTCGTTACGCAATGTAGGCAAAGTTGTAGCTATAGCCTCCTTGGTTTATTACATTGCCCTTTATATTCTTAGTCCCGTACTAAATATGAGGATCGTAAGTCTCGTGCATGTTTGGGATGTTTGCAGTCTCTAACTAGTTTTTACCTGTTACAAGGTTCGAGATTGTTGATAGTCCTGCTGTCAGTCATTTTTTTTCCTCATGTAGCGCCCCGTTGAATTATTTTGTAGAGCTGCAAGGGCGAATACGTTGTTGGTCCTTGGGCTTCTGGATATCCTTTGGTTGGGCTATGTCCCACCATACGGCTCCAGTTGCCCTGGCTGATTTGAATCGTCGTGAACCGTTATTCAAGAGCATGATCTAATAGTCTTGATGGTCTCTGTTCGGTATGGATTTTTCACTCTTTATGAAATAATTTCGGGTGGCATACATCCTTGGCATTCTGCGGAATGGCTGTCGCACGCCCGTATGTCAGTGTGCTTCTCCGACGCCAAATTGAGATGCACCAGTTTGTTTTTTTCAGTCTTAAGGATCGCATTCATAGCCCCGCTTTCAATAAGAGCTCCAGCGGGAAGAGGCCCACAATGGTCTCCAAAGAAGCGGTCCTCCTGTGCTGTTGATTGCACCTAGTTGTAACTATTTGAAGTTGACTGTTCGAAACTATCGATAATTATCGATAGTGTCAACAACTCAGTTTGTTGTCAATCACTGAGCCTATTGCCTCCATGTGCTCTGTTTTTTGGTGAAAGTGCAGGTCTGATTTTGCTCATATTAATATTTTAAGTTATTTGCAGAAAACCAATTCTGCTCCAGCACATTTGTTGATGCCGATGGTTGTGATATTTATTGAGTAACTCATGAATATGAAACATACAGAAGTGTGTCGCATATAAACAGAGTTCCGCATTTGGATATTGTCACTAATATAGGATAAAAAGTAGGCGCTTGAAAGTAAAATCTGTGAACTCATACATTTATTTTGGTTTCTCATTTGTATCGTATTTTGTTTGCAAGTAGATTTTAATAGCTGACGGTATTTCCCTGATTTCATGTTGTTGCAGTTTATTTGCAGCACCAGTTGACGTGTCGAAGATTACTTAAATCAAACATAGTCATCTCTTCAGGACCCATTGATACATTGTAGATGTAATTAGAAAATATACCTTACTTTTAAAGATGGCATTCTGTTTTTCGGCTGAACTTTGTGTTAATAAAATGTTAAATATTTTACTTTTTGATTGAACACCTAAGCTGACAAACAGTCACAAATCTAATTATAGTTTTGCCCTTTCACAAGACACTAAATATTATGAATTATTTAAGGTGAATTTTAACTCATACAAGATACTTTTATTTATTATAACAATCACAAATTATTTCACACTATACTCAATATTATTACGTATTGTGAATTTAACATTTATTGTCAAACGTTTGAAGTTGTGGTTCAATATGTATATTTGTTAAAAAAATCTACTTGTATATTGTTATAAATTCTTTGTAATTATGCTGAAATAAAATAGATCTTCTTACAAACTTATATGTTACATGTAATATGACTTATTGTTGGCAGCATTACCATATATCAAGTATATTATATAGTATATTTACAAAATAAAAAAAAATTCTGTGGCTCCGATGTAGAAATGCACATTAGAAAAATATTTTATTAAAGTTTGGTGCAACTTGTGTTTTATAAAATTCGTTAGTTTAGGTTTTCTTCCACCAGAACTCCCTTTAATATATAATATAGAACAACAATTTACGGAAATATATTTGCACACAATCCATATAAAACAAAGTGCTAGAAGGAGAGCTCAATCTAATTTCGGAATATATGAATGGAACAACCGCAACGAAGTTATGACTTTCTGTGATGAGTTCTCTTCACGTTTCCTTTTCTCTCTTCATCCATTTCTTTTCTTGCTATCACACCCTGCGCTATGTATAAAAAGAGTCTTCCCTGTAAATGAGAACGTAATTTAATATGAAACACAATAAGCAGGCGGGTTGGCAGTTTATTTAATGTTCTTTTTATGTGCGGTGTGCCAACTTTCTAGACCGTTGTTTAAAAGATCGCAACCTATGTTGATGGTAAAGTTTGTGAATAAATTATCGAATTGTGGTGATCTAAAATCCGTTTTAGATATACACACACAGATATTGTCTGAGTTATTTGTTTCCTTTACGAAGCATAGCTTGATCTGCTGAAACATTTAAAAAAAAGTTATTAGCTGAAAAACATAAAATAAAAATGTCATCGAGCAGAAAAAATGTGTAATTGTTGATAAATAAAATCCAAAATGAAAACATTTTTTTTGTTAGGTGTCACTTTGGGGTTACTATAAAAGATCTCTCCAAAAAATATACTCCTCTTTTTTTACAGTTTCCAGTGTTAAGAAAATTCAGAAAAAAAAATAATATATATAATTCGTTTATGTATAGTCAAGTGCAGTTTATATTTCATAAAGAATGTCTTTAATAATAGCGGAAAAAAAAATGTTTACGTTAAGGTTTTCACCACTTTTTTCCCTTACAATAGGGGTTACGGATGTGAGATTAATTGTATGATCTATTTTTAGATGAAGAACAATAAACAAGGTAATAAACTCTTCATCAGATTTCGAATGCAGTTTTCATCATGGTTTACCGCTAGACCCTTTTAAGCCAATAGACAACCTTTTAGCAGTTTCTATATTTGGGGGATCCTACGAAGGGTGTCTCAACCTTTAAAATGAAATATGGCACCGTAAAAGCTTTCTCTTGCGCATTTAAACATACTCTCATTTCCAAGTTTCCTCAAATTCTGCATTAGTTTAAATTTGTGATATTGTGAGCTTGCTACAATTACTGAAGATAACTTTGTTTTTTATAAAACAGGAGCTTAGTAAGATTCAAGTTTATTCCAAGTTTACCTATTGATGGCCCTACTTATGCATACCAGCGCAAATGATATTGGCATTACAATTATTGCTTGGGCTATAAAGCGTCGAATATTCCCGTCAAATTCTGAACCTTAGTAGTAAATACCAAATCCCTTTAGGTTCACGGGAACTGCATATCATTGAAATGTGTATCACACCGGCTGGCAACACAACAACTATTATCTAGTGCTGGCAGTGAGGGAATTTTAGTGCGGCAAATGGTGTGGCACTAAAATTTTTATCGTAATCGCTAGTGTGTTAAGTCTCATTTGCGAAGCTTCGAAATCCTTTGAGATTAAATGTTTATTTTATTCCATTCAAGTCTTCATTCCATTTATATTTAAGGCCGGTTTTACATTGTACTTAATTTAGTATGAACCTTTGATATAAATTGTTATTAAAATTTGCAAGAGTGTCATAGAGAAAAGATTATTAATTAATATTAAATATTTAGAACCTGTTCTATATTGTCATTACTTACAAACGAAATGTGCGTGCAGTGGTAGTATGAATATAACATTAATTTCGGCGGGATATGTCGGTGTTTGTCGCGCTAACAAGATCAATCAAGATGTTCGTATTATATTTCGATACCTAGGCTGGCATGAAAACGTAAAAATACACGAAGTCAAAGTAAGAGAAGGTTATGTTATCTATCGTATCGCCGTACCGCTATCTATTTTATAATAATATCATCATCAACAGGTTGAATTGTTAATTGAGTTTTCAAAACTATCCCCGCCAAAGATAAAATTGACTGATTGTTTTAACAACCTGTAAACATGATCTGTTTTATGATAAAAAATGATAAAATAGATACATACAAAAGGTTGCATAGCTTTCGAATTAAATTTCATTTTGTGTTTATAAATTAATTTTTCCCACTACTCAACTATTTCAGTCAGGGAATTAAGAAGAAACTTCTATACCTATTCATCTCTAGTTTCTCTTGCAAAATTTGCAGGTCTATTGCCACTTTGTCGTTGCAACTTCCTTTTAAAGTTTTAACATTTTGATCTGGAACTTTATCTATACAGCTGTAGTTTAAATTTTTAGTAGAACATTTACATAGATAAACTTATAATCACCGCCTGAATGTCCAAGTACCACTAGATTATTTATGCCTTCATAATTAGAGAAGTAGAATCTATTGGATGCGGGTCTATGCAGGTTCGTCAAGACCACCTACATATACAATGAGAAAAATTGCCAAAGGTCATCGAATCGTTTAGCAATGATTAGCTATTCACTCAGTGACAAATAAGTTTAAATAAAAAGTTTCGACAATCGATCGTCAGTCCTTAATCCCAAATTTAATAAATTTAGAATGCTTCCTCCTTCAGGCCGCACACTTAGTCAATTTTAATGTCACATCTTACGAAACTAGCTACCATACTTGCATTCAAAGATGATAGCTACAACAGCAAACATGTCTTGGTTTTTTTTTTTTTTTTTTAAATAACAAACAAACATATTCATTACCATCAAAATACTTGATACTAACTTTCCGATATATTTTTTTTGCGTATGACACGTAACTAAATTTTCTTTTAATTTCAAATAAAAAAATAATACAAAGTTCCATATTCAATTCAGTATAATGTAAAATGGGCTTAAGAAAGAAAAAGCTAAGCTAAAATGACGATATTTAAGAATAATATATAAACCTATTTGCTTTTACTAAACAAGAAAGGTACTTGAGGGAAGGATCATAATTGAATGAGAACCAGGAAGACGTAGAGTAAAGTGAGATAAAGCACTGACCAGCGCAATACAGAGAAGAGAACAAATGGTAGCAAGCACAATAAATAAATCTAGCGATAAACAGGAAACAGTGAAAAGCTTCGTACACTTAATACAGAAATAACAAATATTTAACACATGGATTGCGAATCACATTGCTATTACATTTACCGTGCAAGACAAAGGAGGCAATTGATGAAATAATAGTGTAAATTATTTTAGATCGACATATATTTTGTCAGTTGAGCGGAGACAAAAATTTTGCAACCGCTTTATATCTTCCTTTTTTTCCTGTGCCCCGAATTCATCCTAATAATGGTCACCGAAAAGAATTTTAGGCGACACAAGGAACTGCTGCTATACTAATTTGTGCAGGTCCTTCACTGAGTGGTTTCAGTATGTCCTTGGATTCCCTTCCGGGTCCTCAAATAAACTTTCGCCAGCATTCCTAAGGTTCGCAATCACACAGTATATGCATTGCTGTTTCTGGTTCTCTCCCATAGAGTGTTTCCCTAGTATACACACCTTTTTGCATAGCTAATTCAAAAGGTTTTGTGCTGTTGAAAGAATACCTGAAGCTTCAAGCTGATGTATAACATATTTGTGGTCTTTGAATACATCCAAATATTATTTGGAGATTAAATAAAGTTTGTGAATTTAAAAAGCTTGCAATCTTTGCAAAATAGAAAATGTTTAAGTTAAACTAATCCAAAAATTCTGGAAAATATTTTTTTTTCCTTTGTAAAAACAATCTCAATAAAAATATCTATTTGGTGAAGTACTTAAAATACAAGTGGCTACAATGGTGCTCAAAATCTTTAAAATAAAATTGTTTAGTGAAATTTAATGTGTGTAGACCATGTGGTTGTATAAAATGTAAGTGAGTGTAAAAGATGTAAATAAAACTAATTAAATTAAAATATATATAAAAATTGGAAAAACAATACATGTACGTACTGCTGTGGTCTGGCACCCGGGTTTCCGGAAATTCAAATTTGTATTTTTATTAATTCCAAATCATCTTTATCAATGTAATGATAGAGTTTCCACAATTTTAATATTTTATTTCAAAAAGATTTTGTTAATTGATTTGATTGGTAAAATTAATGTAATTGTTCAGTTGTGTATATTTATTTCATTCAATTGTACATATTGCTTTCGTCAGTATTGTATATTTTGTAGTTTATATGCTAGAATTTTCTTTGCATTTTATGCGCTGCATTGCCACGCATCTATTTTATATATGTATGCGATGTTAGGGCCCCTGAAAGGTCAGTTACTTGATTTGATTCCGAGAAGTAAGTTCTTGTATTTTTATTTTCATTGCTGCCATTTTGGTATCTCAATTTTAATTTAAAGTTTGATTCGTTTATTTTGATTTTATTTCATCGATCAGGCAACTCAACTTTTTAATAATTGATAATATATAATTGTGCACATATTAGATATAAGATCCGTTATTATAATTTGATCTAGAAGTTTTTTTTAGTTAAAATTTTTCCGTTTCTTAGTTTTCAAATTAGTTTTCTTTGCTAATCACCTCGGTTTAGGTGAAAAGAAGCTTTGTGCTTGTGATTAAATTTCAATATTTATATACTTGTTTTGTCCACGTTTAATTTAATTTAGTGTGTTGTAATTTTGAGATCACGTGGATTTTTTTTGTGATATAGGATTTTCTTCTAGAACAAATTTACCTCTTTTGTTTGTTAAAGGATTTGCATCGTCCTTTTTAATTGTAGAGTCGAATGCAATTTTTTGTTTTCGGCCAGAATCTTAAATTCACGGTTTTATTTCTACATCATTGTAATTAAATGTTTTTTTTTTTTTTTAAACAATAAATTTAATGATTATTAACGTCATTCAAAGTTTCTATTCTTTTATTTTTGATTCAACCTTTTCAATTTTAATAATTAAAGATAGTCAATTTAGTTACGCCCACATTTTACTTTTCAAGATTAGTTTAATTGCGAAAGTAACCCTGAAAGTAGATAGTCTTTTGCGCCCTTTATTTTTATCCGCTGAGCTAGTAAATTTAAATTTTCATTTTTTTTTCATTTTTAATTTCACTTTTCATTTATGCTGGTACCATCAGTACACAGCAGTACGTATGTAGGTGGAGAGAGTGATGTTACACTGCGACCTAAAAGATCTATTATGTGCCCTATTCTTGCTGTTTTACAACAGGCCTTCCAATCCAATTCCTTGCAGAAAGTAACCCTCCCTCTTCGATTTCACGTGCTCCCAGGTGCAATGCCCTTGAGGTGTACAGCGCTACGCAATTTGAGAGGAGATGGATGGGTGTTTCATCGTGTTCCTCACAAAGTCTACGTTCAGATTCCTTTGCGAATCCAAGCTTACTTAGATGTCCTTTCAATTTACAATGGCCTGAAAGTGTTCCTGTTAATATGCGAACATTGTTCTTACTCAGGTTGATGCATTCTGCAAACCTCTTCTGGTTATAGGTTCCCAGAAGAATTTTACTTTGCTTCATTCTCTGGAGATTCTCCCAGTAACTAGATTTTCTCTACTCCGCATATCATTATATGTGTAGTCTCTTTTTAGTAGTTGTTTTTCAATAAAAGTTTGTGAGAACAAGTCCTCAATTTTGAACTCACACTGAGGCTTTGAAGATTTAAAATAATAAAGCTTATACTTCATTTGTGTTATTGTTCACCCGCATTTATTTAATTTATTGATGAATTATATAAAGATGTGCACGTAACAAATTGCAATAATGCTTTTACACCACACGTGTGAAAGAGAAAAGGTATTTTGTTACACTTTTTTTTTGCCAGGTACGTTAAAATTTTCAACGAAACCAATACTTGCCGAAACAAAACGAGTCGAGCAGAAAACTCCGTAACGCAAAGGTTATCAATCAATCGTGACAATCGATATAATGGACGTTTCAAGGCACGAAATGCGAGAGCGAGTGCGTTGCGGCCGATTGAAGAGTAAAAAAATAATAATAACGGTCCCGATCAAACAATGGCGAAATTGAATCGACACCCTTGAAAAACTTCATTTGATAGGATTTCGAAAAATCAATTAAAATTCCATGTAGTTACCGGCGCCGTTGAAAAAGGCTAACAAAACAATAAACGGTCTACTCCACAAAATTGTAAAATCATGTCCTATTTTACACGTAGCGGTTGGATTTTTTTTTTCGAAAAAAGCGTAGGCGATTCAAATATTTTGAGCTTGCATATTAATGAGAATATTAACGGATTTTACAAAAAAGAGAATATTTGTCGGTTAATGCAATAGTGTGTGTTGAAGGCGAAACTGGAATGTGATAATACAATCTCTAAATAAGATAACTAGATTATCAAAAGGTTTTAAGTTTCTTGGAAATAAGAACCAAAGTTTCATTAAGCTTTTGATAAGCAACGGACAATCTCAATGAATTGCAGAAAAGTACTACGTTCTCATTTTCAGTTACTTATACATATCGAGCACATCATATATTACCAAATATAAGCAGGGGCTTTTATGGGTTAGGTAACGCTACAAATGCTAGAAATGTAACTCTGGGAAACAACTAAAAAAAGAAAACGAGGAAAAAATCAGTAATTGTGCAAACGATGTTGCAGTACACTGTACTTACAAACTATCTTTGCTTAAAAGCTTCTCGATGCTAATGTGGTTGCATATGGAGAAGGAATCATTTCACCTGAAAATTATTTGTATCGATAGCTATTAATAGTTACTAGTTGCCTATTTTGTCAATATAAAACGTATTAACATTGTCCTGTATAGATTATTAATAAATTATACACTAATTCGGTTTGCTAAGGATCACTTATGTGGGCAGTATATATTTGTAAAGCTGCGACAACGAAACAACGGGATAATGGTTGATGGCAATAACAAATCCATTTTAACGATCAATTTGTTAATTTGGAATAACTGTAGGTGTCCTAGTATTAAACAAACAGTACACGAACACAATCGCATTATCAGCTACCGAGCAGAGTAATTAAAGGAAAATATTGGAGGATTTATAGTTAAACAGATCAGTCAATGAACTGTGTACCCAATATACTGCTCTCATTGGCTCTCGATTGTCAGAAATATAATGTCGATATTGTATATAATAAATACCTTTCGTAATAAATCCACGTTATAAAATACCAACTGCCAATAAACTCTGATAAAACAAAAACAGTACTTCTAGTTTTAATTGTTAATGATAGGTTTTACGACGGTAATGAAATTATTATGTTCATGAAATTATGGACTATAATTTAAAATTTGCCTCTTGATTGTATAAATCAACCACAATATCTCATTGTTTTGATTAGAATTAAAACATAAATGAGATTTTAAAACAATTTATTTTCCGACAAAGATAATGTGTTAGATGGATACGTTTGATGAATAAATCGGTAAGGAATTTATTAAGTTTATTGTTACGAAAACTATCCTAAAAAAGGAAAATAAGGCCAAACTAGCAGATAACTAATTAAACATTTGATACTAAGCTATATTTTATTATTGATCTTCCGACAATATATGTAATCGACCAACAGTATAAGTTTCAAATAAGAAATTTGGAAATGCATGAATTCCTCAAGCACAATCATCCGCACAAATAAAAATTTGAAACCATTGGAATTAAATCTAGTCGAGGAAAATGTAGTTGATATGCAATTCATCTGCGCGATAGATATGGTCAGATTATCTGTAGTATGTGCAATGAACACTATAATTGGGAAGGAAATGAAAAGCGAAGACAAATCTAGTCCAAATCTCACAAAACTTTTTAGTCCTAGCTACCAGTTTAGTACTAAGCGCAGCTTACCTTCAAGCAAGGGTTAAAGAGAACAGTTGAAGTTGGAGATTTGGCCCACGTTCATCTAGTTTTTTCTTTTACTTGCAACTACATATGATTTACTCACTCAGGCTCAACATGGATCACTTGAACATTATAAACTGACTTGTTCTGTAATATTTCACTTGACAACATTTCATAGAATATTTGAGGCCATTGGCCAATTGTAAGAGTATAAATATTCGTTCGGTGCTCTTACAAGGATTAGGAAAATTCTGCGAGAAATATTGTTCCTAGATTCAAGAAAGTAGCATTACATTTGTGAATGAAACGAGGTTCTTTAAAAGATTCCTGGTGCTATCACAGATAAGAATCAAAAAATAGAAAGCCTGACCGCCAGGGAAAAGTAATTCCACGAAAAACGAAATAGGGGCGTCTGAATCTTTTTGATTAGGAAGCTGAGATTTCTTTGCTTGACATCCTAATTTCTCAACAACCAAGACGAATATCCTTAGTCTAAATAATATACAATTTCAATTACAGAATTTTGAAATTAACTATTAATTTTCAATTTTACTTTGTTGCCAGACGAGTTGAGTACTTCTCTATAGATATTATGTTTAAGCCAACTTCCAATAAAGAAGAAGAAAATATCCTCCACTTCAAAAAAGGCTTTTTATACTTCTGTTTGCAACAATTATTTTTGTTATAAATTAACATCTACCATCACATTTTTTTCATTATATATTTTGAAACACATCTTTTTCTCATTATCCTGCCTTATTTTTATCGTCGCTGTGATCATCTTCATGCTAATACTATATCCATGTTTTATTACTCGTGTTGCATTCTAGGTAGCAATTCGTATCCTGGGATTTTATAAGTTAATTGCGTATCCTTAGGAAATACGTTGTGATATACTCGATGGTTTAAAAAAGGTGCTACAATACAATTTAGTTTTTATTGGAATGCCCTATATACTTTTACAGTATGAAAGAATCGCATTGACACTCCATTGCTTCCTATGCTATGAAAGTAATTCATTTTGTGGTTTTCGAATTATAAGGGTTTCTATATTCAAACATTGATATAAATCATTCATCCCAAAGAAAGTACTGCTGCATCCAAACGCTTTCAAATTTAACACTAATAATTGTTCTTTGGATTGGCTAAAGTTAGCTGAGAATATCAATAAATTGTTGTTTCGAAATCCCGCTCAGTAAGATATTGATGTAACTGAATACAGTAAGGATGCAAACGATTTTTAGTTTGGGGAAGGGTGTTCGTCATGTGTTGGCTAAAACTCTAAGATTAATTCGGAATCATTGGATAAAAATATCTTTTTTCCAAACGATGGAAAACAGCAAGCAACAACAGCAAGCGCCCGTCTACAAGGAAGGAAAAATAATAGATATCTTTAATGATCGACCTATACAATATTTTCAAACTTCGCTAAAATATTTGAACAACTAAATAGATTTATATCTGAAGATTCACAACAACAAATTGTGCTTCAATTTGAGTTTTAAGCAATCTCTTGGATAATCGTGGGAGCCTCCTGTATATGTTATGAGTCGGCTGGAGTATTCATGTTTAGTGTGGTATTGCTATCCTACCATCAATGTAATGTAATCAAGATTCTATACTAAGACTACAGCAAAGTTTTCTTAAGTTTTCCTTATGCAAGATTCATAGTATCCTTTAGAAAATATCGACTACAATTTGTTATAGCAATGTCATTAGTTTTAAACGCTCTCAATAAGAAGAAAACTCCATAGTATATTTTAGTTTTTTTTTTGATGTGGAGGCCGTCTGACAAGGAGTTTCTGGAAACGCTTTTGTCTTTTTGCATTACATTTATTCATTAAATTATTTCAGTCACATCCTGCACTAATCTGTACCTACAGCTCTCTGGCTGGTTGATCTAAGTAATTAACTTTAATTTCTATGTGGTAAGCGTTCCCTGTACTCGCATGACTAGTGTTGTCGCACGTGTCTGCTTACACGGGCCGCACTAGCTTCACACTATGCAGAACGTCTATCCATAGCACATCTTCAAGGTAGTGTGTCGATTCGTGTGTCTAGTATCTAGTATCAGTGTTAGTCGAGTCTTGATGCGAGATAGTACAATTCCATAAAGATTATTTTAATTACGCGTAATATTTAACATATAAGCATGTTTTATCATCGCGACGAAAGCGATTTAGTGAGAAAAATCTTGAAACACTTAATGCTACAAACTTTTCAGCAATCCTATATCATTTCTGCTACTTAACTAAAGTAAAGGGCTTATATATAATACTTATAGTTAAATAAATAAATAATTTTGCTCTTTCCTGGCACTGTACTGTATACTTGTGTTACGTTATGTCACATATATGAAACTTAGTACTGAACCTGGCGCGCAGACAAAAATTGACCATACCAGTCATGACACCGTTTGTGGTTGATTTGGTTTCCAGTGTTGATTCCAATTTTCTGTAGGTGTCCTTTCAGTGCACAGTGTCCTGCTGAGAGACTTGTTATGATGCGAAGATGATCCTATTGAGCTGCAAAATTTTGTTGAGCCTGTTTGCCTGGTTGTATCATTCCAATGTTCCTTGTGTTTCTTCTTGATCCAACAAATGTCACATTCCAGTAAGTGGAAAGTAGTCGGTAACAATCAATTCAATTGGCGGTATCTTCTGTCATCATCCTATTCTCTGCCTGCAAAAATTGATTGGGTTTAAATAAAACTTCAACAAATTTAATTATTCTTATAAGTATAGTAATGTGCGTGCGCTAAAACGGTCTGAGAAATATTTATACTAATAAACATAAAACTGGCAAATATTGGTTAAGGACCTATGATTATGCAGGGCTCGTTTTCTAGTTATTGTTATTAGCTCAAGTAGTAAACGTCGTTTTCAGCACATTTTTCCCTAAACAAGCAAATAATCCATTTTTTATATTTCCATATTAAAAAAGATATGGTCAATATTTCATGGTAACCGTTCAGTGGGACGTTTTATTGCGTATCGCGGCGTGTAAAAAAATAAGTGTGGCATAAAGCAAAGTAAAAATTTAATGTACATAATAATTCTGTAACTCCGACTATACGCAGAGCGGACATACGCGCGCACGGCGGTGGGGCTAAGCCGGGAGACATCGATTCAATTTTCGGTCTTATTTATTGCGCCAATAAAAACCTTTATTTTCGTCGTTCGGCTTAATGTAGCATTATATTGGCGAATTGTGAAATTATTGCCGAAACTTAACATATGCACCCGTTAGGATCTAATATTGTTTCGGGAATATATGGACGCTATAGAGCGTCACATGGCGTCCGACACCCATAAATGAGCGTCACATATTCGCACAATTTTCAACTAATGGGTAATATCTGCTTACGATGCGGAAATGCTATTAAAAATTTTAAGAAATTGTGTTATGCATAACGTCGAACATATGTGTTAGATAATTTTATCAGTGCACATAACAGCGCTGCTACGTTGTTTCAGCTACAACAATCATTTTTTGGTTCAAGTTAACGAGAAAATGCTCTCATAGCAGTCGATAGCATGTGCACAATGCTGTATAGTTCAGCCATAATGAAAAAAAATGGATTCTGTCCGAAGTCTTCCCTGGCGTGATGAATGAAACTGTGTGAGTTTCAGTTCTACATGACAGCATCTTTGACTCACTTCTAGTTCTTAAATTTATCAATAAGCACATCGACCAATTGTGTTAACACCATTTAAAACAATCACAGGGAAGGTTGCACCGACATGGCTGCGTGCATGACAAATAACGGAAGCTATGGGTTTTGTCTTAGCCAATAGAATCTTTTCTGAACAATTGCTTTGCACCCTGTACTAGGAAAAAAGACCAAACTAATCATTGGGACTATATATTTTTAGTCTGAACTCAAGTTATAAGTTTCTTAGGTCTCCTTAATGTGCTTAATTCATTTTATTAATTTTTTACTTTACTTTTTTAATGTATGTTTTAAATAAGTTTGCACAGTTTTAATTAAATTAAAGCTTTTAAAGGTTCTTTTATATTTTTTATAATTTGATTAAAGGTTCTGACCTGGGGATGTCCTCTTAGGGATAACACCGGTCACTTGTCTTTTTATTAGAAAAATTGTGAGGAAATATACCTAGTTGATTTCTTTATCATCTATTTGTATTTACTTTATAGTTTTAGTATTTCCAAAACATCAAATCTTCATTAAAAACGTGCAAACTTTAGGGAATTCATTAGTCAAATTTAAGGGAAGTAACTGACTTGATGAATTTCAGTTCTTGATGGGTTGGAGAAATAGGTAGCTCATATTTTATTGTATTAAAAATTCGTAATAATTAAAATACAAATAAACAATAGATTTAGAATAATTTAATAGCAAGTTTCCAAAATCAATTGTTTTTGCTTTTTCAAAATAAAATCACAAAGAAGCTGGCGTACTTCTTTCAGTTGCCTAAACGTTTGAACTAAAATACAGATCAGAAGGAGCCTGCGGATCTGAATATCACAGGAATGATGTGGCTTGGTGATGCAAAAGATTGCCACTGAATAGCAAACAAGCATCATTTGCGTTAGACACGTTCTCAAATTTCAATTCTGATAACAAAACAACAACTTAGAAGCTTTAAAAAGTGAAATCTGTTAAAATCAGCTTTATGTCATTATCATGAAGCTAACCAAGAAAATCCCACTTAGTCCAATATTGCAAGGATTATTGTCCAGCTAAGGACAGAAAAGTCCAGATTCCTAACTGAAACTTGCAGCCCATGAAGGAATCTTGTAGAGAGGTGTTTAAAGCAAGCAAAATACTAGTCTTAACTGGAATATATAAATCTGTAATGTTTGCAAAGGAGAACTACAGTTCCTTCCTAAACCAGGAGTTCATATATAGTGGCAACAAAAGAACAAAATAGTTAACATTTAATATTTCCTCCATTGAATTGTTTGTTACAATGTAATCACGTACTTACTACGTAAAATATTTAATCACTTACCTCCGAGGGTTGAAAAATGCCAAAAAAGATTTAAAATAGGACTTAAGTAATGAATTGCTGGCAACAACTGTTTTAAGATTCAGTCGCTTCTTTTTCTAATAATTTGTAGTTGTGACAGATTGAGTGCAAAAGTTTGATTGTTTTTTGAATAGAAGGAATTATTAGGAAGTTAATGGACATGGATTATTGGATTGCAGTTAATTGAATAGGAAACAGGAAGGGTGGACATATACAAGGACTAATAACATCTAAAGTATAATTAATAAGGTGTATTAACATATATCATCATAACATCAACCGAGTGTTACACACTTTCTTAATGTGACCTAATTATTAATTAGCCTTAGTTAATTAACAGATGTATAGTCGCTTAAAGTCGTCCTACAAAGATTGGTATCCTTTATAGATACATATTGTAGTTTCAGATCGACAATTTAGCAAATATCTTCAAATTAATAAAGAGATTTCCATCTTAAAATTCTCATTCAATTAATCTTCCGCTTAACAAATAGTTTTTCTTTTACTCAGTTACAGTTTCAGTACGACGCTTCTTACAAATTCCATTTTGCAAAGGCTTAAGGAGAAATGATTCATATATTCTGCTCTGCTTTCATATCACTTCATGCCTGCTTCTGCTTTTAACGCATGTTCAATTTTATTGGTTGCTTTCCTATCAGCTTTTTCGCACACGATGCTTTCCTTGGTTGAGATCTGTAGTAAACTTGTTCTTTAATTGTCTTGTAGGTTCTCCAAATTATTTAAGTAAAATTCCATACCTTACCCCAATTAGAAATAAAAACTAGCAATGCCTTTTTAGAAGGAGAAGTAGATTTATTTGCTTGTGTCTTCCAACCGTTGTAATTTTATAATTTACTTAATCTACCTTTTGTTCGTCTTTTCTTATACATTTTCCTTCGATCTTATATGCAGAAAGAAATATAAACTTATGCCATTAAAATATAAAAATTCTCTATATCTACGTATTCCTATTTCAGACCAATTTATGTTAGAATTGGATTGTTTTCGATAACTCCAGCAATGCAATTTTCTTTTTATTTCTCACAACGCGTGTAAGCGCGAGTTCTCTGAAACCTAATATTCTTTAACCCTAACAAAGTTAGATCGTTCTCCTGTTTTCTTTTGCCAGAGAATTCTAAGCCCTTGCTTGTTGTAGTAACAATCAACACTGACAAGTTGTAATTTAATATAGAAGAATCTGCCATTATCATAAAATCGATATCGCTTGACAACACAACATAAGCTCTTCTTTTTCCTATATAGATCCTGACCAGGTTTGTTGTACGGGAGTAATCTTCTCATGGGTTGAATGACATTTGCAAGATGGTTGTTCAAAAAGCTATTTCTGCATTATAAACAACGATGGGGATGGGGTTGTCGACACATGAGATTTTATTTGTTATTAAGATGTAGTAAAATCTTTTTAAGGAGATTGATAAGGCATCTTGCAACTAAAAAAAATGTTTTAACACACGTCGTATGGCATGATAGTAAATTTATACCGTAAGTCCGAATAAAGTGATGACTGGATGACAGGAGATCCAACAAAAATATTTGAAGAAGGTGTTTAGAAATTTTAATTCAGAAGCTAGTGTAATGCAAAGTTGTTGAAACGTTAAGCTAATACGAAATGTAAATAATCGATCGAGTTAAACTATTTACGCAGTAATAGATATCATAAATTAATAGAGTTTTTGGGATAGTTACCCAGTAATAGACATCCAACAGAAAACTTCAATACTATTGAAACCACTCTCGCAGATTTCCTAACAAAATGAAATTAAGATTTATATAATAAATTTCTCTCTTAGTTAGTTAGTTTATTTTTACATGTAAAATAGTTCTAGACAAAGAAAATTTTGTATATTAGATGTGTTCATCCCCCACATTTTCATAAAATAAATTTCCAAAAGTGTACCAGTGGCAAGCGTGCAGATTTATACAAGACAAGAATTAGTTGCGCAAACTTTAACATGGACGGATAGTAAAACTCACTGAATTAAGTCAATCAAAGGGCACAAATTATGAAGCTTATTTTAGAAGTAATTTTTCGTTATTCATTACAACCGCGGTTACACTACATTGTATAAACGTTAATTTAGAAATGGGGTATAGAGCTTAATATCCTGAAGAATGAATAAAAATTCTAAGATTCCGAAAATTTTATAATAAATTTGCAGTAGGAGAACACATTATGTGGCACTTGTTTTTATGTTAAACGCATCACCATCAACAAGCGTTATCTACTTTACTGTTATTTGTTTTAGTGAAATATCCTTATTAGATTCTTAGAATGTGACGTACTTGTGACAGCGGTTTGGATGACTGCTGCTAAACTGTTTTTTTTTAATGTAATGATTACTTTTGGAAGTCTACAAGAGTTTTTGTAGATACTTCAGCATTTAGGCACCTGAATGAAATCAAAACACTTTTAGTATTAAGTTTATTTAGTTAGCCACAGAAGTTTGAATACCGTTAGCGTTTTCCTGGCAGTTACGTATCTAAATACACCAAAATCAAACTATGTTTTTGTCTTTGAATGATATAACTAATTTGTGGAGAAAGTGGTAAAAATGCAAGAACGGCGCAACTATTAAATTATCCCACATTATTTTCTCCATAAAGGTTATTACTATCTCTTTCTTTCATTATTTGTTTTCTGGTAAATATATGGTCTCAAAGCACTCTACTAGTCTATAAATTGTGTATGCATTTCCAGTATTCTTTCGAGAGAAAGATTTTGGCAATATACTTAGGATTAATCTGCTATAATTCTCGCACTCACAGTGATTGACTTTCTTAAAAATAGGTTGCAGTATCTCTATATCTCAATCCTGTGGGATTTTCTTTTCATACCATATTCTATTAAGTTTTGTTAGCCTTTATGTATGTTTTTTCTTCTACACTTGAAATTATTTTTAGTGTTTATTATTACGACCTGCCATATTTCTACTTTCTATGTTTGTATTCTTTGATTTATATTAACATGTTCCATGTTTTTTTTTTGTATTTTGTTCTGGATCAATTATTATTATTATTAAAATATTGCTTCAACCTCGCCATAATTTATTTACCCTCTTCAAGGTTTTGCTCTTGTTTCGATTCAATGAATATTGTAAATGAGTTTTTGTCATGCTGTAAAGTTTTTAACTTTTTTTCTGGCCACTGCAGAAGTGCACATATAGAAATCTAATCTCTTTCACCTATCATCGATGAATACATTTCTCTGCCTTTACCTGTAATACGAGTAGCTCGGAATAAAAAAAATATTTCGCTGTATGTGTATTTTAAATTTAAATATGTCGACGTGAAACCAGAGCCTTTATTATCCCAACCTGCTGAGCGATATAATATGTATAATATTTTGAAACTAGCCTTGAGTATTCTATATCAAATCTCAAATTCGTAATACGAGTAAAATTAGAGCCACGCGTGTAGTTGAATCTGAAGATATTACATACTTTATTTTGATCGTAAATCAAACATGGTTGATTGTATCGTGGCTTACACGACTATTAGTCGCCAGATTTTTGGTTCGAGATTTTACTCTCAGAGTTACAGTTTCTTGGAAAAATTTTTCTCCGATGGGCTGTTATATCTAGATGAAGAAAATTATTTCAAAACTTCTTTTCTTTAAAATGCCCTCTATGTAGCCTGGAAGGATTTGTAGGGGTTTTTGTTAGTGTTAACTCCATAACATTTACGAATGCGATCAAAATTTATTAATAATCATAATTATTTTTATTCAATGTAATTATATCATTACACGAAATGTCAATAAGTAAATAAGTTTAATAAAATAGCACACAACAAACAAGAAGGTACTAATAAACAAACAGCAACAAAAAAAAAAGAACAAACAAATAAGAATTAAGGAAATATGAAATAATATGTATAAATATGTAAGTATTTGGTTAATTAATATCTGACATAAAAAAATCTTCCATACCGTAGAAGTCAAGTTCCGCAAGAATTCTTTTTGCTTGTTTGACAGCAGCAGCCTTATTAAGAGCGTGGAGAGACTTAACTTTGTTGTAAATTTTCAGTCCCCAGTAATCCACATATCTTTGCGAGACTTGAACCCTGTGGTATGAAATTTAGAGATGATTTTTATTCCTTGTATCATATATGTGATTTTCCTCATTTGCAGAAAAGTGGTGACGATGGTCCAGAATATACTTAGGGTGGTAAGTATGTACAGTGACGGTGAGGTCACTATTTTTTGTTTTTGAAATACCCTCTACAGCTTTCATCCCTTTTTAGTTGACAAAGCGCTCTAATAGCGGTTTTCTGAAGAATGAAGAGTGCGGAAGGCGATGTGGCCTAGAAAAGAATATCGTACATAAGCCTACTCTGGAAATTTGCGTAGTAAGCCGTTTTCGCCGCTTCGTGAGTGGCTGTACACTTCATTATTCTTATTGTATGTAAGGCTGATGAAAGCTTCGTTACCATATCTTCAATATGGGTCTTCCTTGACAACTTACTATCTAGGGTTAACCTAAATATTTCGCAGAGCTCGTTGGCGATCGATCATTCACAGCCCAGAACCTGAAGTATTAAGACTTTTCCGCATTTAAATTTAATCCATTGGCTTGGAACCACTTTTGGGTATCATTCAACACGGCTTCTGTTTTAATTTTTCAGTCGTCACTAGTGCAGCGATTATAAGGAACGAAGTGTCATCGACATATAGTACAGTTTGTGTTGAAGAGACATTGCAATGTAAATCATTGGTATATATGATGAATAGTAACAGACCCAGAATTGACCCTTGCGGTACCCCTCCTGTTAGAAGCTGCATATTTGACGTACTATTCCCGAGCTCCACCATTTGATACCTTTTGCATAGATATGACGCCATGAGCTGAAGTTGGGTTCCCCTAATGGCATAACAAAGTAATTTGTCCAAAAATATAGGTATCATGCGTCACAGCATCAAAGTGATTTACTAAGTCACAGCACGTCAGGCGCACATGTTGTTGTTTGTCACATGCCTCCATAATTGTTTCAAACACTGTCGATTTCTAATCTATTTATTGGTACTTGCCTAGGTAAATAGGCCTTCATGTCGTATATATTTTCTTTCACTTAACACGTTTTATATCTCACGGTTATGATAATACCCCCCCCCCTCCCCCCATCCCATAGTATATACAATAAAACCAGAAATTGGATGTTAGAGGGCGGAATTGCAGTCAGAAGACATTTTAAACTAAGGAAGGATTGCGAAGGGGGAGACTAAGCCCTACACTTTAATATAGTCCTTGATGACATCTTGAAAGAGATTAAAAGAAAACGAAGAAATTGCAAATAGGTATAAAGACATTAAGAATGGAAATCGCGGAAAGTGCCTTTGCGACGATTTGGTAGTGGTACGCGGGAATGTAAAGGATCTGCAAGCAAATTTAGATATTTGGGAAACTGCTTTGAAAAAGAAAAAATAAATGCAGAGAAGACTAAAGTTATGTCAATAGGGAAATGCGATGAGAAAAATAATAATATATAATAATGGAAGATTATAGGAACAAGTAGAAATATACAAATATCTTGGAATAAATATACCACCAAGAGGTAAGAGGAAGCAAGAAATTAACAGCAGAATTGGAAAGTGGGATAATTATATTAATGCATGAACAAACGCTTTTTATAAGAAAGAAGGAAATTTCAAAGAAAACAAAATAACGGTGTTTAACACAATATTTAAACCTATATTGACATATGGCTGTGAAAAGTTGGATTCTAAATAATCAGCTAAGAGTAAAATACAAGCGTTGGAGATGAGATATTTAAGAGCGGTTAAAGGGTCACTCGAAGAGATAGAATGAAAGAACGAGAGATAAGAGAAGAATTGGGGCTAGAGCCGATTTTAGATAGCATAGAGAGACAGAAATTGAAGTAGTGTGGGCATAATGATACGCATGGAAGAGGAAGACTAACGAAAAGAGTATGGCTGGCACGATCAAGACACAAAAAACGAAGGAGAATATCCTGGAATGAAGCAAGAAGAATGGCAAAAAACAAGAAAGAAATGGTCATTCGCTTATCTATAACAAGAAAAAAAGTGTTTGTGTTATGGAAACTTAACCTTTACAAACCCATCAGGTAATTAAGGTTATGATTATATGTATATATGATACCCACCATGGACGTTTACTAGGGGCACTTGTATATTAATTTTTGCATTAAATTCCAAGTAGGGTTCAAATATGACACAAAAAATGGGGATTCCTGTTTAGATAAGGGAATTGGTGACAGTTGCGCATATTTCTTTGGAATCTACTTACTTTTTATTAAAATCTCATGCAAAATTAAAATCCCATCAAATATTTTTTTCCAGTAATTTATGTACGTCGTACAAAGTTATTATACGCGTTCGCTGAGGAAACTATTTGCCGTTCACCACTCTTAGCGATAAATTCCGCAGACCAGGAGGCACGCCAACGTATTTCATTCCGCCTTTCTACACTCTCATTCAATCCCGGGTATGCAGTCGACACGTACATCTAATATGTGCATATTTTGCGCCCGCTTCATTGATATCTTCAGCACATAGATGAAGTCAAACCTCGGAAAGAGTCGAACGAAACGAAAGTGGTCGCCGCTGTCGGCAACTATTCGTCGAGAAATCAGTCATCCAGGTGTCAGGCGAATCGAGTAGGATGGCCGGGACAAATGTTGGGACATCCATAGGTCTAGCTGGGCTTAACTTAACCCCGGATTTCAATTGATTCGTGAATCTGTAATATCCAGAATCTAACGACAGAACGGAAAACGGAAGATACTTTTCTTCTCCTTTTCTTTGCAATTTTCTTCGGTCTATATATATATATATATAAACGTGACCGTGCTAGTTGAGTGTATCTCGGTTTTATCCTTTATAGAAAGCCGGGGGTTGGGGCGTCTGATTTTGTACGTGGTTTTGTACTGTTGACCTAATAATCGACTGAACAAATAATGCTTTTGTACGTTGTTATAGCAAGAGGAAAAAAGGAACACGTAACAAGGTGGTGCTAAAGGTATATGAGTTAATGATATGTGCATTATTGCTTTTATACAGGGTGTTTACGGCTTTATGATTTTATTTTCAAGGGGTGATTGAACATCTTAAAATAAGAATGTTAACGAAAAAATATGTTACTAATGATAAAAAAATTATAGTTTTTATTATTTTTTTTTATTTTTAAGTGGTGATTAAGTGTATTAAATTCAACAATTCTTTTATATTTTTCATGAAACCCACTTTACACTAGTTGTTCAAGGTTATCGCCGTGGTGTTGAACGCAAAGTTTCGCTCGACGTATCCATGAATTGGCATAATTTACTCGACCTTAGTCTTGCCACAGAATAGAGAATAACCAGAAATTTCATATCCAATGTTATTCCCTATGGTCACAATGTTATTTTTTATTGTTGTTTATACGACGACACGTGTTTGCGAATAGAAATAAGCAGTGCACAATCGCTCCGAAAGAACGCCAAGAGTTGATTGAAGAAGGATAGAATATCTGTCAATTTAATCATCGGAGTGAAACTTATATACAATTTCATACATTTATTTGGCGAGATTCATGGAATATTATTAAGAAAATAACAAAGCCGACAAATAAACAAATAGAACCTGCTGCATTACTCTACGTAATGCAGCAGACCAAGTTGTAACTAGTCCGAAAGCCGTTTGCGAAGTATTTGTGAAGTCCTTTTATAATTTCGACAAAATATCACCAAAACTTGATGCATTACACAATGTTCAATCTAAGAATAGCAGTTTCTTTATGACTCCCACTGATGCATGTGAAATTGGACGAATTCTGTTGGAGCATTCGGCCGGCATTGATGATGTTCCGTGCTTTATTTTGAAGCATGTGGCATCATACATAACAGCCTGCCCACCCATAGCTATTGGCTCATGTAGTCAACCACTGTCTTCTAAGTGGAATATTTCCAAATAAATTAAAAATCTCAAAGGTAATACCAATACACAAAAAAGGTAGCAAGTCTGATGCTTGCAATTACAGACCTATTGCTATTCCTATAGCCATTACAAAAGTTTATGAAAAAATTATAAACATTAGATTGGTTACTTACCACAAGCAAATGGACATTTTTTCCAAAAGTCAATTTGGGTTTGTATCAGGTAGATTAACGACCGATGCCATACATCATACATTGGATTATGTATATAAAGAAATTGATAAGGGTAATCCTGCACTTGATAATTTTTTCGATCCCACGAAAGCATTTGGCACGGTAGATTACAACATGCTGTTGCGGAAGTTGTGGGTGCATGGAATACGTGGTGTTCCTTAAGATCTATTTGTATCTTACCTGACTGATCATAGATCCGTTGTTTCAATTAGGGGATCTGATAGTAGAAATTAAATGCGGCGTACCCGCAAGGGTCCATTCTCGGTCCGACCCTATTCGTAATTTACGTTAACGATCTGCATGTGTCTTTGCTTTCGTGTCTGATTACTCAGTATGCTGATGATGTCAGCTGTATTATTGGGGATTCTACATTGGATGAGGTATCTGTGCGGACAAGTAACGTTGTATGCATGATGAATGAATGGTCTAAGTGTAACGGGCTTAGACTGAATGTATCGAAGACTAGTTTAGTGCACTTCCGAGCTTCCGCAAATGTAATTAGTAGCGCTTGTATTAGGTACGATAACAGATCCAATCCAGAAAGTGAGTTTGTTGGATTTCTTGGTTTGTCAGTAGACCCTAGCCTGAGGTTTGATAGGCACTGCGCTGACCTTGCGCGTAAATTAAACTCTGCATACTCCTGCTGTCAGGAACTTGAGAAGCATTGTTGGCATTGGTGTCCTCCGCCTTTTCTATTTCTCTTATGTGGAGTCACGTCTGAATAGTTTTCTGGGGATCGGCGCCGTGTGCAGCGAGAATTTTTATTTCCCAAAAGAAAGTTATTACGTCTATGCTTGGTGCCTCAGCCACGAAATCATGTCGCTCTTTATTTGTAACTCTGAGGATCTTACCTCTTTGGTCCTTGTATTTATTTGAAGTGAAAATGTTTTATAAGTGTAATAAAAAGCTTTTTACAAAAAACAAAGATATTTATAATAATATGGCAACGCGGTCCTGCAATAATAATAAAAAAAACTTAACCAATTAATTTAATATTGTGTTAGTAAAAAATAGAAAATTTCGGTACAATCACTCCGGTCACTCATATCTAAATTGTCTTTGATACACCTATAACTTTTTCTTTTTGGAGAAGGCTGCATAGTTCGAAACATCTGAATTCACTCGGTAACTTATTATAAACATTATATATGTTAAAATCAAATTAACGTTGAAATAGAGCGGTTCTATGTACTGGGGGAGAAATAAGTCCCCTGAAAGGAGTGGTAATGTTATGAACATTTGATCTGAATCGGGTTTTATTGTACAGGTAGGGTGAAGTTTTTCTTAATGATATGTGACGCATTTACATCTTTCAAAATATTAACCACAATGGTTGCCATAACGTCAGGGAATAAGTAAACACAAAATTAAACAAAAATGGAACTTGGTTACTCAACGATCTCTACTATATAAGTTCAAAATTAATAAATAAATTTAAAAAAAAGTTAATATGGCATATACATAATTTCTTTTAATTTAATTTGAAGAAAACGCATTTATCAGCATCTTTATTGTTCTTTTAATTGTCATTTACGGAAAAGCTGTAAACTTCTCCTAGACCCCACAAACTGCACTAAACTGGACGTATTGCTGTGGTTTAGGCAACCCATTTCGCTGAGTGTATTTCAAGTGGCACACTTTTTGGTTATTATTGGTGTTTTCTTTGCTTAGAACAACTGATTCAGTTTACCGAGGGCTGTTCACAAATTTCGATGTTTATTTTGTATACGTTTAGTTAAAGAGTTACTTGTATGATTTAATTAAGTGTTAAGTTTTTTTTTAATTGCATTCGTTTATTTGTCCAGTGTTTGCTCGTGTTGTTTAATGCGGATTCTATTCAATATTGTCGTTGAATTGTAATACGACTGCGTTGTACGATTTTGAGAGAGGGATTGTTGTAAGAAAAACAATTGTAGAGTTTTGTTAAGGACTTCCTTGTTCGACTATTGACGTGAGTAGACGTATTTTTGTATACCTTTGTTGCCATTTTGTAATTCATTTTGATATTGTAAATTTCGCATTAATTGTCTTTTATTTAGTCCGTCAAGGAATTCATATTATGATAAAGAGTTAATTTTTCCGTTGTTTTTTTTGCTGTTTCATTTTTAATCATCAATCACCTCGTGTGGGAGAGTAGAAGCTTTGTTCTTACATTTAGTTTTTTTTTTATTGTACATTTCTTGTAATAATCCACACTTTGATTTTAATTTGTGAAACCACGTGGATAGTATTTCAAAGGTTGGAAGATATTGAATAATTTGCATAATATAATATAATAATATAATATATATTATCTGTCTTAAAATACAAAATATATATGAGCAGCGTCAAAATAAACAAGAAAAAAACATAGGAAATGGCATTGTCCTATTTTAGTTTAGAGTCAAGTGCAGTTTTTATTTTAGGCCAGAACCTTCAGTTCACGGTTTTTTTTTCTGCACAAGTTGTAATTTAACTCATTTTGAAAAATAAATTTGATTATTAATTCACATCATTGGGTTGAAAATTCTGTTCTTTTATTTTATATTAAACCTTTTCAATTTTTCGGGTAATTAAGAAAGTCTGATTCATTCATTCACATTTTACTTTTCGTGGTTAGATTCAAGTTTTAATTCGCGAGGGTAACTCTGCGATTAGTTGTTCTTTTGTTCAATTTAAAAATTTTATCCGTTGAGCTAGCTATTTTATTTTTCTTTTTAATTTTAAAATTCATTTAGCATTTTCAATTAATTCATTCTGTTCACAGCAGCACGTTTCGATAGCAAAGCTATCATCATCAGCAGATACACTGATCTGTGCACCTGCTGATGATGATAGCTTTGCTATCGAAACGTACGTCCAGTTTAGTGCAGTTTGTGGTGAGGGGTCTAGGAGACGTTTACAGTATTATCAGTACCACAGTTTGGAGTATTTTTGTTATTTACGGAAAACCATCATCTAGGGGCTTTGACACAGACGAAAGCCTGAGTTAAGTCAGAAAGTTAGTGGTGCAGCCGGTAGATGTGGATTAGACAATTACCGACTGCATTGGTGTATTTTGTTAAATAAAACACAACTTTATCGACCCAAAAATCTAATACAAATTCCGTGTTTTAGAGTACTTGCAGCAATTCCCAATCAGGAAGTGAAACTGGGTTGTTGCACTGTAAATTAAACTTATCACACTCTGATGTAAATAAGTACTCCAACATACTTTAAACGTTTATGATATAGTTACTTTAAACATTATTGAAGTGGTTTGTAGACATTTAGTTCAAAATCTCGTGCAAGACTGGAACATTTCATTTATAGCATTAAATATCTAACAATCAGTTCGTAGTAATTCGGTTATATAATCACAGAGAAAACTGTGAAAATGGTCAAAGGACGGATTCTATCTGCAACCCTTTACTCGCATGTATTAATGACCGAATAGCTTCACAAAATGCTGTCTCATTTCATCTTCTCTTTTCATTTTCATTTTAGCCTTTCAGTAGAGCTTTTCGGGTGTGATAACTTAATGTGTTGAATATATTAGAAATATTTTGCTCTACCCTTCTCATTATTTCACGTTGAGCGGCGCTTTATCTTTGTGAACAGAAAATGTTGAATAGTTTTTATCCTCTTCTTATCTCTTCTGTTTCCACGTTTTAACAAAAACAGCGTCGCAGAATGTAATCCTCTAATGTTTTCGGGTGTTCCGATGAAAAGATAACGTCCAAGCATAATTGTGGAATATCATGAAAGCGTCGGCGACTGAAGAAGTCGTTCTTACAGAAATATATACGTATATAAATAAATATATCCGTGTTTGTTGTAAATTGACTTGATATGCAAATAAGTCCTTTTGTAGATTCTTGTCTCGAAAGTAACATATTACGTCGATTTACGGGAGTAAAAGAAATATTTCAAGAAAGGTAGCAAAGAAAGCTTGAAGAGAATTTTTTTCGTTACATTTTCTTTGATATGGAATGTGCTTTCAAATTGAATTCCGCTTTTTTTTTTTATAATGGCATGAAAAAAAAAATTATTGTTTCTTTAATGAACCTGATATGTTCTTTACGCGTAAAATATTATCATAAAGCATAAATATTTCGGACCCTTATTCATTAACACTTCGTATATTTTCCTTAATTCTTAGTATTACTTCTTAGTAGATAAGTATATTATTAGCTTTCACATGTTCATGTATAATTATAGGCATGATAGCTTAGACGTAGTGGAACCCTAAAATGCGTTTTATGAGAGTTATACTCAGCTAAAACTAGCAATCAAAATGTAGTATAATAATATTGTTTATGTTCTAGTATATAAATATGGAGTGAGTGAAAACATATGCAATGCAGAAGTTAAAACCCGTTTTCGAATTTGTGATATCTCTAAGTCGCTCTTTGAAAGATTGAACTGTATCTCGGTTGTATGTTGGATTGCATACCCCTTGATAATTTGTGTAGACCTACTTGCCTTGATTCAGTTGAGAAATTGTGTTTTTTACCGAGACCAGAAATTATGGTTATTCGTCAATACTAATGTTCTTTCCGTCACGTACAATTTTCCTGTGCTGTCAAAATTATGTACTCCGTAGATAAAGGGCATATTGTACACCTTCAGTGGATACATGAGCTGAGTACTGCTGTGACTGATGGTACCAGCATAAATGCAAAATGAAAAAAAAAAAGAAAATGAAAATTTAAATTTTAAATTTACTAGCTCAGCGGAAAAATATAAAGGGCGCAAAAGAAGACTTAACCTCAGGGTTACTCTCACAATTAAACCTATCATGAAAAGTAAAATGCGGGCGTTTGAAAAATTTGACTTTCTTTAATTACTTCGAAAATTGAAATGGTTGATTCAAAAATAAAAGAACAGAAATTTTGAATGACGTTAATAATCATAAATTTTATTAAAAAACAAAAAAAAATGTTAATTACAATTACGCAGGAAAAATAAAACCTTAGACAGAAGGTCCTGGTCGAAAACAAAACCTGCATTAGACTAATATTTACAAAAAGACAATGCAAATCCTTCAACAAACAAAAAAAAAAACAGTCCAGGAAGATAATCTTTATTACAACAAAAATTCACGTGGTTTCAAAAATTAACACAAACTAAATTAATCGTGGAGAAAACAAGTGAACTAAAAATAGGAAAGCTTAATTACAAGCACAATGCTTCTATTCACCTTACCCGAGGTGATTAAAAATAATTACAAAACAGCAAAATATAAGAAAAACGAAAAATTGACTCTTTAAACTTAAAAATATCTTCCTGCACGTAAAATAATAAAAGATCTTACATCTAATTTGTGTACACAATAATATAATGCCAATTATTAATGAGTGAGTTGATTGATGAAATAATAATAAAATAAACGAAACAAAATTTAAAATCAAAATGAAATACCAAAATGGCAGCAATGAAAATAAATTTAAATGTACTTACACGCTATCTTTCAAGGAACCGAGTTGCAAGGTTAAACACGGTCGCATACATACAAAATTCTTACAGGTGCGTGCGCTGCAACGCACAAAGATCATAGAAGAACTCCTCAAAGAAGGACATTGAATAACATGAGCAAATAAAAATATATTAAAAAGTGAAACAAATTCAGCTGAACATTTAAATAAACAAATTAAACAAATCAATTCAATTAACAAAATCTTATCAAAATAAAATATTAAAATTGTGCAAACTCTATCGTGACATTGATAAAGATAAATTTCAATAAATAAAATAACACTGAATTTACGAACCCCGGGATGCCAAACCACATTTATAACGTACTGTTGTGGCATAGTTTGGCTTTCAATATTAAGCACACAGGATTCAAATTTGGTTCCAGCAGGGATTTTATTTGGAAGTCAAATGCTTGTGCTTTTGAAAAAGAACGAGGGATAATCGCGTAAACGGTCTTTTTGTAAGACAAAATCGCATTGCTGGAGTCCATGACTTTTTGGCATTCTTTAGGAAACAAGAGAAATAAGTGGCCTATTTGATATGAATAAATATCAGGATTAATTTTGATAATTTGACATATGTAACTGAACTCACCCGACAGAGATATTTATTAGTTATTTTGTTTTAATAATAAAAAAAATATGTTAATAAAAGATTATAAACTGGGACAGAAATTTTGCAATTGGTAGAAGTAATACACCAATACATATTACTTCAAATGAATTACTTCTGCGGATTTTGCACACAAATGAGCAAGGAATATAATACATCAGTTCTTCAGTTACCTCTGTGTATCCGCAAAACCATTTGAAATACTTTCCTTTAACAGGTTTCATTAAGCTTTAAAATATGCATTTAACCGATTCTCTATCTCATACACTCCCAGTATCTCCAAAATGGACCAAAGTTCATTAAAATATTTTGTTCGGGATTATCCCAGATACCTCTGCCCCTAAGACTGGCCACTTGACCCTGAGACATCTGGGTATTAACGTGAGTAAATGTATTCGACGATTTTACACTTCAAGTCGGTAACATTCGTATGTTGCAGCTATATACATAGTCCTGTGCCTCTTCAAACTCATTGATAATTTGTATTTACACTTGCAGATTTCGTTTTCAGCTACTTTCTATGCTGTTCCAAGATTGGTTTTGTCGAAGTTAGATATTAAAGCACAAACGCTTCTGCCGCTCTAATCAGTTCTTTTGTGATATTTCCATTCTTTTTCCTGCTTTTATATCGCGCATAAGCATCAGTAAAAAGACGTTTCGGCCATATGCAAGGAACATCTTCAGGACTACTGTGTGAGAGATATAATTAAATTGGGCGCCAGTAGTTAACCTACGGGAAGGGATGCAGGCAAACAAAATTAAAAGCTAATGAACAATTGATAGAATATATTTAACAAGTGATACTAAATTGACTAGCAAAGTGGACTTAGAATTACAATTATTTAATTCAAAGATACTTAAAACAATAAGGCAAGTAAATAGCAATATTAAATTTTAGGTCGAATGACCTTATATAACGATTCTTACTTTGCGTTGACCTGGCGTTGACTAACCGAATGAAATTGAAATGTTAAAAGTATTGAAAACATTGGATATAAGGATTGAAATTTAAAAAAAAATGCATTACTGGGGATTGGTCAATCCACAAGCAATTACGAGCTTGTAAATTGATCTTAGATCTTAATAGTAAGTCTACACTACGTTACATACCAAGGTTACATTAACAATATATGTGTCTTAGAAGTTATGGCCTCGGAGTGGCTAATAGCTTATATATATACTCTGGATTTCTTTATGTAAGGAACACTGGAAGTAACCCCCATTGTACCATAGTCATTTAGTGATATACTTGATGTTAATTCGATCGGATCCAGACATCGTTTGGTGCGAGACGGTGATAGACAATTGCACCCAATACCCAGATTCGTGAATGTATCACGAAATATGCAATACACCTTGCCACCAAGATACCTTCTCTTTTTTTAAAACAAAATTAAATAAATCGGTACTTGGTGTGTTCCGAGGCATCTTCTACCCAGTAGCAATGGTTCGTTAAAATGTCCTTGGGACCAGTAAAAAGCACCCAAATCTTCTTAATGAAGGTGGTTATATTTAACTCAATATTAAAGCACAGAAGGTGGGTTAGGCAGGTAGAAAAATCTCATTAAATTAAATCTTCAAGTAAAGTAATCTAAAAAAAGAGTACATGGTCTTCAGTTCACTTCTTGTTTCACTCCATAATTGTATTGATAATTAAACTATCATTACATTTAACTGTAATCATTTTCTTACATATCATTTACTAATTTTTGTGTCTTGCCTAGAATATTCTTTGGCCACACCTAATAGAAAATGACCAAAGTTAAAAAAGCTATAATTAACAGAGCTATGAGATCTTACCTTTACATCTCAAGCGACAACGAGGAAATGAGAGTGAGGTCACTTTAAAATTTGAAATCTTAACAAAAAGTGAACTGTCAAATTCCCCGAAGTGAAACAGTCGGTATCCCTGACAGAAGAAACTACAGTCTGAAGGAAAACTTATTTTTCCTGACATACAGTCTTGCATAAAAGTTCGTTATCAATTAAATATAATTTATCAAAAATTAAAGTTTAGTCTGAGCAAAAAAATGAAATGCTACAACTGTTACAGCTATTGATTTATGATTGAAAGATTAACCCAAGGGGACGGGTTTATACAGGGTGTTTTAACAGCAGGGGTTTCCTCCATAACTATAAATTGTGGTAGGATTATGGTTTTTCTATAACGCAGGATTATCGAGATTTGTAGAGGGTGTTTCGTAAGCTCGGTAGAGCCTTCAACTTTCTTCTTAAAAACAATACCCCCATTATTACTGCATTTTCGCCATTACATTTCAAGAAAATAAGATATAACATAGTTTAGCGCTAACTTCATTAAATTCCAAAATATCTTTGATTTTCTAAAAATTATGTTGCTTGCACTGTTTGAAAAAAAGCGATGGTAAATTTAATTACCACTTAGAATAAGTGAATCAAATTTTGAAATATCTTAGTACGGACCTATTTATACCTGCAGGTGTTTTTATAGTTGTATTTTAATGTACTGGGGGTTCGTCAATAAAGCGCAAAGTCAGTCAACTTCGAATGGGTACCTTACTTATTTTTTTTTAAATAGAACAGCCTGTATATGATTTCATCAATGAATTCCTAACAAGTGCTTTGATTTTTGTTAAGCATACTCTATGTCTATGCTTTATTTTTCGACTTATTATAGTTTTCATTAATTCTTCATTTCTCATATTTTTCATTCATCATATTTCTAATCATAGTACTTACAATTAGTAGACTTATTTTCATTACTCTTATTAAACTTAATTCTAAATAAAGGGCCAAAAAGTCTCTCCAAAATATCACCTATGTATGTTTTAAAGGGATTACGTGGAAAATCTCGATGTAACAGAAAGTTTTTCAAATTGTTTCAGAAACAGGGAAAAAGTTCTGCTTAAATAGCGGATAATGTATTAAGACACTCATCTTCTATTCGAAATTCGCTCAAATGTTCCACACAGGCATTCCATCATCCACAATGAAAAAGAAAAAAAGGCAAAGGAAACTTTTAATCAGGGACGTTTTAATCCCGATCTAGTTAGCAAGGCTACGTTGTAGTCTCTCGTGTTTCTCCCCGCCAGAATTTTATTATGATATTAAATACAAAAATTAAGGGCATAAATCCGGGCTAATATGATTCACTGCTAAGATCCTTTTTAATGTCTGGTCGCCGTAAAATATCCGCGTACTATTTTATATCTGGCGGAGACAGAGTGGAATGTCGTCATTGCGAGTATGCGCGCCGCCGATTAGATGCGATGAACGAGAAAGAAGGAAAGTCGAACGAAGGCGTGGGGTAGGATTGAAGGGGTCGTAGTTCGGTTTTAGGTGTATCTAACCTGATTATAGTTGAAATTCAACATAAACAAGATGGGATGAAAGATTTTATTGCTGTCGTCGCGTTTAATAGATATTTCGATTTATAGTTTGCCGTGAAATTCAACCAATAACTGGTCACTTGTTAGCAATTCTGGAATATCTCCTTGGCCATAAAAAAATTAACTTATAGTAAGACCACACATACCGTGCTAATATTTTATAGGACTATATATTTACATTCATAGTCTGTGTTGCATTCTAAAATAATATGTTCAAACAATCGTGTATGTGTCATTGACTAAGCAACATAATCATATTTGAATTTCAGGGCACAGCAATTTAAATGTGAAGAAATCTGAATGTATTGCTATAGAGAGAAATAGGTCATTGGTAAATGTGTAAATATCTAAGCGTACTATTTGCTTAGGCACTAACTTGGAATCCGCATTTAGAAAAGATCACTCATAAGGTAAGACTATCTTTATGGACATGTCAAAGAACAAGCTAGTCCATTGGTTCTATGTCATGATAGTACGTCTAATCATATTCTATGGAACGATTGCTTGGTGGCAAAATCTGCATCTTTACAAAGGATCGCAACTATGACACGGGAGTAGTTTTCCTCCCAATGACTGGCATTAAAAGCTTTTCTGGATTTACATCCTTGCACTTTTTTAGTAGAAAGGAAGGCCACATTTACCGCATTTCTCTTTGGCACATAGCAACAAAGTGGTGGAATCTGTTATTTCCGCCAGTACGCTGGAAAAGCCATCGAATATGATGGGTACTCGATCAGTGATCGACACATATTTCATCACCTTCTTTTCAAATAGAAAGGAATAGGGATGCAAGGAAGAAACACTGACGCAGGCAAACACCTGCCGGTTACGTACAACCTGCCTTTACGCAGATATTCCAGCTTTAAACAACATACAACGATTATCCAGGCTGATCAGTTAAAATTTTTAGTGACAAAGTCTGTCGAAACTAATTTGGGGCTGTAAAAACTCTTTAAATGCATGGGGGGCCGCTAATAACCCACCTCTAATTTGGTTATCTGGACACCTACTTATTCTTGAAAATGAGGATGCAGACACCATTGCAAAAAATAGTGATGTGGAGCAATTTCAGGAACTAAAACCTGCCATTCGCATAGCACCTAATATCGTTAAACAGCAAATCAAAGACTGGGCATATCAGAAATTGATTTGGTGTACGCGAAAAAGTGTTTCCTTCACTGAATTATGACAAATTGTTACTTGGGACTATTTGGAACTATTTGGAATTGACCGTAAAGTGTCAAGGTAATTCTCTCTGTTTTTGTGGGTGACTGTAAATTCAGAAAGTACTCCCACAGAATCGGACACTTCGATGAGACTGAATACCGACTTTGTTTGAAAAACGAGGGGGCAGTTGAGTATTTTTTCCACTGCCCTGCGGCAAGAGAATTAGGCATGTAACGTTTGAGAAGATTGATCTTTCGTTAGAAGACCTGAAAATCTCATACGACAAAATATAGATTTACCTTCAACGCTAATTTGTTGTATGAATTTGGAGATAACATCCGCTATACATTAAACCCTCGTAGTCGCAGATCAAACCACGCGGATGCTATCTCTTACTAACGCTAACTCGTAAGGTGACAGTATATACAGTTCTAGGGAATTTTCATTTGATTATGATTAGTAGCGGCCACAGGCGATTGACAATGAGAGATTCTGTTAGCTACTTACCGTTTTTTCGAAATGTAAGGCAATATTAGCAATTATAAATCCAACTGTCTAGTTAAAATAAGCAACAATATAAATAGTCATTTCATTACCTTTATATCGAAGGCTGTTGCTGATACTAGCATGATGTTTTTTATATATAATGCCTGTTGTAGAGCTAAACAATTTCTCTCACATTATGAAGTAAAGTAGATCTTTGCTTAATTCAATTCAAATAAAAACAACGGGATTCGATGATATTTCGGTTAAAATAATCTCCTTTTGTTATTCATGATCATCATCAATTTTTGTTCGTTTGTGGGGTCTTTCCTAATGTTGGAAAAGAGGTCTTGTGTTCTTCCTTCCGAAATCGTTACCAGTCATTTCAGAACACAGGTGAAGTTATCTCACACTTAAATGGTGACCTTCAATCGCTTGTAGACATGTACGAGAAAACATTGTCTTAATATAAGTAGTAAAAAAAATCTTCTGTTTTAGTTTTTGCCAATGTAAAAGTCCAAGCTGCGATCTTGAAGGATATCTCCTTCCATCTCGTTCGAACGCGAGCTTAAAGCATACCTAAAATGAGAAAAAAATTGCGTGTAATGGTGAAGGAGGTAAGTATTTAAAATTTGAAAGGTTGTGGTCGGTTATGGTAGCGGTTATATTGAAAAAATGTTAGAACTTAGTAAGTGTTTCTCTATACATATTATTATCGTATATTAAAATTAAAAAAAATAGAAAAACAATCAATTTCAAGATAAAAAGTAAAAATGAGAATATTTTCCTACGGTGGCGCAGGCGAACCTTCTCCAGACAACCGTATGTATTTCTAATCGGAGAAGCACCATAACGAAATATTCCCATTTTTAATCTTTATCTTGAAATTGGTCATTTTTCTAGTTTTTAAATGGCTTTTACATTCCATTATTCTCAATTTCACCTGAAGAAGGCTAATAATTCAGCCGAAACTGGTAGTGAAAGAATAATTTCAGTGCAGTAAATAAACTACAATTTTAAATTAAATTAATTACGAAGTACTAACTACCATACTTCACTTACGACTAATCCTAACCTGGCATATAAGTTATTTAGTGGTTGACCGTGTATAAATTAAATATAAAAATAGCTTCAATTCTCACATTCCTTATTATCGACCGAATTACCGGATAATTGTTATTTAGTTGGATTTGCGGATAATCTTGCAGTCGTAATCACTGCTAGGAATGAGGAAGTTGCTCAGATAAAGTTAAACCAGGTAACGAGACGAGTTATTAGATGAATGAAGGAATGAGGTTTAAAATTACCCACACATAAGACGGAAGTTGTTCTTCTATCCCCATTGACTGCTAAATTGGCCGTGAAATATTTGGGAATTTATTAAGATAGAAAGTTGACTTTTTGACATCATTCTTCCATTTCTAAAAAGAAAAACAACATAGCGACAGCTTTGAGTCGGCTAATGCAGGATGTGGGCGGGCCTGCTGTGCGTAAGCGTTGTATCTTAATGGCTGCAGTAGACTCATCATCTAGTTTGGGCAGATGCCTTAAATCATCGAAAATATAGAAAGATTTTAGCAGACGTTCAAAAAAGAGGAGCACTGCGAATAGCTAGTTCATATAGAACTGTGTCTGAAGCTGCAGTTCTGATGGTAGCAGGTGTCACCCCCATAGATCTGTTGGCTCAGGAGAGAAGGAAAGGCGATATATGAGAGAAAATTGCAAACAGGAGTAGTCACAGGAAAGAGAGAGGTGATAAGAGGAAATGCTAGAAGCGTTGGACTTCGGAAACTGTTGGCAGATGGACAGCAAGATTAATTCCTGATATTTCAGTATGAGTAAATCGCACGCATGCACGCATTAATTACTATGTCACGCAGTTCCTTACCGGACATGGGTATTTTAAGGAATACTTGTACCGGATGGGAAAAGTAGAAAGCCCTATATTTTGAATGCGAGAGGTGGCATCTTCATAGGGAATCCATTTGTAGACAGGTAGGACCTCTTACTCCTGAAAATACTGTGGCTGTAATGCTTGAAAGTCCTGAAAATTGGGAATTAATGACTGTGTATATTAAATATTTGCTAGTGAATAAGAAGAGGGAAATGAATGAATTAGGTAGAGGCTTGCTGTGGTATGTACTTCAAAATTCATTAGTGATTAAAGACAGAATAAGATAATTAATTGCGACAGTGCGACCAACTTATCGAAATATTTCCCCTGATGTTAATGCTTATGTGGTTCCGGGGGAAAGAATATCTCTTCGATAGTCGAGTGACTTGCACGCTTGGCTATCAGTGCGGAGTCCGGGGTTCAAATCTCACTCTGGTCAATTACGATAATTACGTTTTTTCCGGGATCGTAATGTTGATTAGGAATGAGATTTGGCCCTGCGAGGGCCTCACAAGCTAAAAAAAATGAGAGGAGCTTTTAGTCGGTAAAAATCCGACACTATTCAGTGCTACGGATTACTGATTGTCTATTGAAGATTTTCCCCTCTCACAAAAAAAAATTATCGACCAAATATATTTAACCGCCGACCACTAAATCTTTCTTGCAAAAAAGTGCACTCGTTTGAGTGCTTTTACTATAAGGATAGTAAAAATGAGAGTCACTTTTTTTTTTAATTACATACTTGCCTCAAGATCATCTCTATAAGAATTCAAGGAAAGTGTCAAATATTTTTTTGCTAGAAGTGCAGAAAAAATCATTTACGCCATGTTCGATTGAATTTTTAGAAGAAATTTTAAGGAATATTACCATTTTTTTAATATTTAGAGTACATTCAAAATGCCTTAGGATAGTTTTGGGTCGTTGATGCATCATCAATTATCCAAACATTTTGTTTTTGCAGCTATTATAGTTATTTTCTCTTCGTTCACACTTTCGCTTTTAATTGGGCTTTTGTAACACTGTTCGATATTCATACTACTGATATGGCTATGGATATGTATTCATTACAAAAACGTCTAAACATATCGAGGAAACCAATGTTCTCACATGCGGAATGACATGTTCCCTTTCCTTGAGTCCAGATAAAACTGTTCAGTTGACACATTGAGGTTGACAGACCAAGCCAAATAGATCCTTCTTGAAATTTGCATCTCCGGGATTGCGTCTATGAAGGGGAAATTCCACATTCTTTTCTATTTTTAAAATGTAGATGTGCATGATTCCTATATATTTGTAATCTTTTCTGAGTTTTCTTTCTAAAGTGTTCATTTTTAGAACATAAATTAGATTAATAAAAAAAGCACATCTTGCACAATTTTACTACTGATTAAAAGTATAGTTAGAACTAATAATACAAGAAACTTTATGCGTGATTAATTATTAGTGCTAAAAATAAAATTAGCACACAACTAAAGCCAGTCTCTCAAGCAATTAAAAATAACAACGGTGCGTGTGAGCATCTTCAGATTCTGCAATGATCGAAACTCGTTCACGTTGTCGCTATTTTAAACGAAAACGAGGACAAAAATAAAGAAGTTTTCTTCGCCGTCTACTGCACCCGAATTGTTCGTTTTGTTTTCTTGTTAACGGTTTATTTCCGCCGTTACTATAATAATATTTCAGTGTTTGTAAAAGCAAAACGTCGCACGGAACAGATTGTGAATAACATTTACGGCAAAGGAATTATTTCTCTCATTCATTATCACGCTAAACAATACTCTTTTAGAGGGCATGGTATCGCTAACGATTTTAAATAGAACTTATTCTAATGAGAAGCTATTATTTGGGATTTTCTGCATTTAAGAGGTTCTCTGTAGAAAGAAAAACGAAAAAAAAAAACGGAAGCTAGAAATGCAACATTTCTCCTAAACCAGGGGATTTCTTCCTTTCATTGCTGTTTATTCTTGACGATTATTTCGATTTCCTCTAAGGCAATGAGAGGGCGCAATTAAGCAGACGCACAAGATTCGGTTCTAACTGCAGAGAGGAAGGCGTTCATTAAAAAGAATCCAAGTCCAAGTGATGTTCAATGAAAATTATAATACCGCTAACAACAAGAATTTTACAAAAAAAATTAAGAATCAATCACCGAATATGTACATAAATGCTCTCAAAGAAACTATTTGCCAGGAAATTTAAAACAGTAACACCAAAGGAGCATTTTGATATATCTTCAAATATCATTATGATGATTCTTTTTTATTTTCCCTCCTATTTAAATGACTAACCTACCAGAGATAACTTCCTCTCAATATAAGCATATATAGTAAAGTTATTAGATTCAATTTGGGAAGGAATTCTTCTTGTGAAAGCTGTCTGTGAGTTTGAAGAAACTCTACAGCGTCTAGGATATTAGATAACACCAGTCGTTCTAAATGCTGGAAATCTGAACTAACCTGTGGACAATTAATTAATTACTTCATTCTGGCGTTCCAAAAATTACCCGTCTTTCTCTTGGCTTTTAGTACCTCGCGTTCACATAGAATGCAACATGAAGCCTCTATTCTCCTAATGCACATTCTGCTGTGGATATCATCACTGTTGTATCCATTCTCCTATGCTGCTTTTCAGTGCACAGTGTTTTGTTAGATCTACGGTATTACTTAGTTTTTCCCGTCATAAATATTGGTGAATCCTCGGTGTTGTGCACATCTTAATATGCCCCTTTCCATGTGCCAGAATTACTTCTAAGATCTACCAAAGTTAAGTGCTATTGAGTTGATATTTTTCTACTTCTTATGTCCTCTCACTTTCAAACATCTCAAATCATCTGGCTTTTGCTTTATGGGTATGTACCTGCATGTAATATTTGTGCAGTTGTGGCCTCGAGTACAATCTTCAACCAATATTTTAAGCTCGTCCACGTTCGCATGCAGATCCTTACGCTGGCAGTCCATGTTCGGTATTTATATATTGTAGTTCGCATGCCTTCAGCTATAGCCTCTTGCATCTCGTTACAAGTATGGTGACACGCGTCGGACAGTGAGCTATTTTTCTTTTTGATTCAAAAAGGTTTTTGTTCATAAATTGAAATGCTGATACAGCGAAATATCAATATAACACCTTCCGTAGGAAAAACTTAAAATCCATCCATAAAAGTACCACTTTTCAAGCAGTTCTGTAGGTCACCAAGAGAATAGTCTTTTGCTGGACCGTGCTATTTTTATGATCCTTAAGTCGTGACAAAAAAATGTGAAAGGGAAAAGAAGCTACAGCTCAGTGGGCAAAAAGTTGAACTAATGAATTCAGGCAAAGGAGTGATTGCGTACTTAGACCAAGTCTTATTTCATACAAGTGATGGTGATGAATATATACATTATGGTTGGGGTATTCCGAATCATACTACCTTCATACTAATGAGAAAGGATCTATGCCCTGACATAACAAATGGGGAAGTGATAAAGTTATTAGAACGCTGAAATATTATTTACTACGTAGTTCAGTTCAGATAATCATCTGTTCGAATTGCTGGTCAAAATTGCGCAAGAGATAAAAAAAAATAACTCTACCTCAGTGGCGATATTACAGGTGTCTTAGAAGTACCACCACTTTAGCAATTTATAACGCCAACCAGCTTACTCGCCAAAAATAAAAACAAACCAAACTACTGCTGACTCCTCCGGAAGGTCCAAGATCTTACCTGTCATCCAGGGCCCGCGGCTTCAGTGGAGACGGGGTGGGTTAACAAAAGGTCGAAATTCAAGGCGCCCGCTTTAAGAATTACCCTGTCGAGGCGTCCGTCAAAACGGGAATTCGGAGATAGTAAAAACAGGGGGAAGTCAGCGTAACAGCAGGACGAAAGAAAAGTACGAAAAACGAAACTACAATTTACGTGGTAATGTAAGTAATAAGTTTATTGAATATAGTAAAATTTGCGCAATTCAAAGGAAAAGAAAAATGTTAAAGGTAGTAATTATTCCGGAAAAATAAATGTGTATAAATGTAGACGAGTACAGACAAAATAAATCGGGCTCGAATAAATGTCGAGTTCCTAAAGCTAAATAAACGTAACCAGATTACAAAAGTAATCTCACTACATACGGATGGGTTTCGCACGCGTAACGTTGATGATCATCGCAGTCTAGCGCTAACAATATCTCCACCGTGGTGAGTTTAACACTCAACCACATCCGACAACGATAATATGTATACAAGGTTTAAAATAAAATCTATATAAATATATAAAACAATTACGTAATATCTGAAGGAAAAAAAACACTAAACATGAGCCCCCGATGCTTAGTTGGCTTCTTTACACAGAAAAAAAAACAAAATGGCTCTACGCTGCCGTTTAGCGAGCATTCAAAGGTAACTAACGGCAATAACTAGGTAAAAATTTTAAAAACACAGGCCTGACTCGTTTCGCTGGCGTCCCTGAAGAAACGTGCCGGCTTCCAGCACTGACAGCCCCCCCCGATCAGGAATTCGGGTCTGTCTCCAGGCTCGGTGAACTCGCACAAAAGAAAAACGGGCAGCAGATGGCGGTGACTAGACCCCAGATGGCAGGTTCGAGTTGGACAGCACCAAAGGTCCAATCAGGAGAAAACATCACCCCCTCGAGATTAGGCATCGTAAAATATGCCTTAAAAGGCTCACAGCTTACAATAATACGGTGGGTAGGTTACCGTAGGTGGGGAAAACCAACACACAAAAGAACCTGTAACGGTTACCAAAGACTTAGAAAACATAAGAGACAGAAAAAAAAGCTCGTACCTTGCGTCAAGGGCTCACGGAACTTCACGTTCAAAACACGTGGGCGGTGAAAACGTAGGTCGTCAGATGCCCCAAATCCGCCTAAGCGATGCGAAACGCAAAAATTCCTAAACACTCAAAACAATGCGATTCCGCCAGCAACATTCGCAAAATGCCCTTAAATCCGCATACTCAAATGCGTTACTTCCACACCAACAAAAATGGCAATTGCGGACGAACCAAAACGCAGGCCTACACACTCAATGCGCCAGCACGGGAGTGACCAGGAACCGGAAGATCGTTTCGAACCTTTTCCGATAAATCGACAATTCTAGAAAAATCGATGCCGAAACGACGTAATTGAAACTCCCCGAAGCAAACGCTCTAAACATCTCCTAGACGATACAAAGTACTCGCAGAAAAGATAACTTGAAGAAAAATTTAGGAAAGAGAAGTTGTAGCCCCGACTCTACCGAACAACCGCCGGTAAACAACGTACGCGCTGTCAAAACAGCTGACAGGCGAAGTAAACAAAACAACGGCGCTCACCAACTCTCCCAGGAAACAGTAGAAAGAAGGGAAATAACGAAACCAAGAGAAAGGCACAGAAAATAAAGCTGAACAAAACACAGGTCGGCAGTATCCCCGTAAAGTAGTAAATAAAAGTCACCCAAAACTAATCATAACCTCGCTTCTAGTGACAATACCCAAAGCGAGCTCGAAAACCAACAACAATATAACACGTAGGCGACCAGTATGTTACCCCCAAGGTTACTCCGAATAAAAGGAACGTTAAATAGGTACAGTAAGGAAAAATAGATACAGTACGAGCGAGAAGGTAAGAAAACAGCGTAACAAATTACACATGAAAAAAGATAAAGTTTATGCCACAAACAATAAAAAAACTTGCATCCTTGATTGATGATTGAATTAAACTTTAATTTTTTTTTCGTATTTTCAATCCTATAATTCCACCTACAATATCAAATTCCAATTTCCAATAATTTACCTACAATTATGTTTAATTATGTTTATGTTAAAGTGCGAACTTTCATTCTGCTGCTTTAGTAGTTCTGCAGCAAACTATCGTGCTGTCAATCCCTTTTAAAGTTGTCAAAAACGGAATTGAATTTTAATAACTAAGAGACTATGTCAGGCAGAACAGCATCCTTCGTGATATGTAATGACAATGAACCGACATCTCAACAAGGGTGTGAACCTAAGGTTCTGTACCCTTTCATCTCTGATAAAGCGGCACGATCAAGCCACTGGATGGTGGGATACTTCGTGATTTGTACATTTGAGTTCCAAGAAGTATTCCAGCTGTGTTAGAATCTTGATCGATACAGCTTGAACGACAAGAAGTTAACGCTAGTGTGTCAGTTAATCCAAGACTTTAGGCATTCTTAATCATACCTTCTTCTTACCCATTTTGCATTTTTGCAACATTTGCTTTGCGTAAATTCCGGATTATTGGTTGGGAAGGGTAGCTAGCAACGTGCACTTAGGCGATTCTATGAATATATGGTACAATTACTTGTGTAATAGAAGTTAGTAAGTAGTCACCGATAGTGAAGCATTCTCTTATGTCGTAGTTATATTCGGTGTTCTACCAGTAACCTATTTTGAGGCCACTACACTGAACGAAAAATATACACAAATATAATAAAAAAGTACATTAATTCAATTCAAATATTTTATCAAAATTCGCCCGACGAATACTTTTATCAATACAAAGCATGTGCGTTTATTACATTAATAACTACTATATATAGGTTCATCTATACAATAAAGAAAATTGTTGATATAATGAATTTATTATTCACTTGATTTTGAATATAATAAACATAAATTATTGCTTTAAAAATCGGTATACATTAAATTTGATACAATAAAGTAAGTTCCTATTATATATAAACTGGATCGTCATATTGCTAACCGTGGTACATTGTATAAATTTATTTCTTTATTGCTTATATGAAATTTATACATTCCGTTAATTAATAATAGTTGTGGAAACTATGAATTATATATTATACCTATTTATTACTAAAGTCCACCAAATAATATAACACAATAAATAACAGATTTCGAAAATATGCAGTTAGTGTAAGAGGTCCAAGTCTTTTACACTAACAGCACATTTTCGAAATCCGGTTATACTATTTGGCAAACTTTAGTAATAATTAATTCGCTTAATGATATACAACTAACTTCAAAAAGGTGCAACTACAGTGCAATAAATAAATTTACTTACCAATACTATACATTGATAAATTTTAATATTAGTATACATTATTTATCTACAAATCAAATTATTATGTTCATTCAAGTTCTTTAGTTCGTTCTTTAGTCCGTTCTATAGTTCGTGCAAGCTTGCCACAAACTATCCAATTCGCTGGATAATAAGTTATCAAATCTTAAAAACCGTATTATAACTTATGTCCCGTCTTCGAGTAGTATTATTTGAGAAGAGAGTATACATATACATTTATACATACCAAATTATTCGCAATATTTTTGTTTTGGAATTCTCCTTATCAGTTTTATATATTCGTAAATTTATTATAAATTTTCCCTTTTTTTTTTACCATCCGATAAAATTCCTAAGATATATTAAGAGTTTTATATTAAGGTACCTAGTTGTAGCTATAGTAATCTTAAATTATCAACTTTTCCGTCAGAAATCTATTAACTATCTGCTTTTCTAAACGTGATGACGTTCCCGACGACAAATGATAATCGTTTTCTATAAAATACTAAATTTGTATTTAGGTTATGCACATGTTTGCAATGTCTGACTAATGTTTCAAGCTCGGCAAAATTAGTGTTACACATAAAACAAAGTATATTACAGCTACTTTAACGTTCACACACACCCAAAATGTCAAATATTGGATATCCACTTATTGTTCATTACATATAAAGCTAGGTTAGGTAATTGGAATATCTAATAATAATTACGTATTTAACAATTTTTCAAGTGGGATTAAGAAATAATAGAAAACGGAGCGTACTAAATACCTTAATTTTGTCTGTAATAATACTAAACACTACTATTACGAATGCAAACAGATAAAATACGTTGCGGAAAAGATGCATTTATGCCTGGGTAGAAGGGACTATGTAGAATGTGAATCTGAAGTTCTGAAGAAACAATTTTAATAATTGCATACCCTATACCTGCAGAGAAAGCATAAAACATAACATGTATTAGAGTGAAATGATAGGAAACAATTAATACCGTTATAAATTCATTTATTAATATAATTAACTCTATTTTGTTAATACAATAAACTTACTTTTTCAACGTGACCTCCATTAAACAAAATTGTTCAAAATAATAAAAAAAATTATCCATACAATATATCTTTTTTCTTATTTTAATAAATCCAACTCAATAAACGACGTTTATTAATTTTTTTTCACTGTACCGTGCTTAATGTATACATCTACCTTTATAACAGTTTCAAATTTAATAAATATTTTGCACCTAATAGCTTTATATTATACAATCCGAAATTAAAACTAGAACGTTTAAATCGACATTTTTTTTAAATATCGTTTTAAAATAGAAAATAGAAAATAGGAACACAGAGATGAGACAAAAAATACATATAATTTCTATATGTGTGTGACTATTGCCACTAGTTTTCTTAAGACTTCTCTAAATGATAATGGAGAGTAGAACTTCCCGAAAATAAAAGTGAAACATCTTTTATAAAATAAACAAATAATTTAAAGTACAGCAAGAGAAATAAAATAGGGGTATTATATTTTACCATAGGTGTTACATGCTGTACCCAACAATTGCTAAGGAACAAAGTAATATTCTATGTATGTTAGTCACCAAATTCAAAAATGTAGTTGTATAATACAATATTTGGAAGTTTGTTTCTGTGTAATAAATATGATTACAATAACCAACTTGAACAACTCACAACAAATACTACGTGATTCCAAGAAATTGTTGAATACTATATATTCTTGTTGTGCATATCTGCTACTACACCCCACTAACAAATTATACTATACCAAATATGTGTATCAAATCATTTTAGGTAAAGTTTCAAAATTTTGTTGGTAGAAGAAGTGTTGCATCGAGAACATCAAACAATAGAGATGGCGTTGATTTAAGCCGTTAATAAAAACTGCCAACACAACTTCATACATATACAAAAACTGTTTATAAGAGTAGCAAGAATTTGAAGTTGAAAGTATGATATGCAAATACAGTTCACTTATCTTTTGTCTTGACCGGAAGTGCTTAGAATTCCCCTCCTAATTTGTATTTCAGAACCTTTTCATGCAAATTGGCAGTAAATAAATGCCTCTGAATGTAATTAAAAGCCTATTCACTTAAGTAGAGTGACACAACGGAAGAATTTCAATATCCCAAGGATTCCTTTAACAATTTGGCAAGATCCGTAACCTTTCTAAAAATAATAATGATTATTCATACTATTATTTTTATCTTATAGTTTGATAATGCGGATAGCATTCCGTATATATTTAGCTTACATATTTTTATTTTATTTGTAAATAATTTAATTCCCAAACGACAGTCAAATAAATACACGTCAAGTTATCCACGTTATAAAAACAACCGATTTCGAAATGACAACTGCTTTACGGCAGCAATAGTTCATGCTAAGATATCTTTTTAGCTATTCTTAAGGAATTAAATGTAATTTTGGGGTTTAGGTTAATGATCCTACTGACAATTTGCACTCTGAACTGTCATTCGCGTCGTTAATGTTGGCTTAAAAAGCAGATTCTCCTCCCGTGCCTACGCAAATATTTTTTCATTATGAATTGTGGCTTATTTAAAGAATCGCTTTTCGAAATGCCTAGGGCTTTATTTTTGAACGTCCTCTCGGCACCTTTCACTGCTCTGGATTTTTTCGGCGAGTATATTTTCTTTCTGGCGTGCGTTAAATATCTTTGGGAGAAACACGCTTGACTGGATAGCTGCAGTTACATTCCGTGCGGGTACCCAGATGTCCATCGGCGCAGCGCTTTGTGTAGACGCAAACCAAAATTAGAAATCTCCTCGTAGAGCCTTAAATAAATAACAGGTATTTCAGGCGGTTACATTGATGTCTAGTGTATACATTGGTGCCTTGAAAGGTTCTTTTTGATACTACGCTGATATAATCATGAAGTATTCTTCTAAGAATAGTGACGCTGCAACTTTCCACATAATCTAGCAAAAATGCAGGAAAATACCTGCCCCTCATAAGCCGGGAGGAGAAAGTATGCGTTCTTTATCTATGAATTTCGAATAATAATTTAATTCAATATAAATGCAGAGATGATAAGCTGTGCTATAATAATAAAATGGTGGCAAATATGTAGAATTATTAAATAGTGATAATAATAATGGTAAAGTATATTTGTAAAATGTAAAAGTAATAAGCAATAATAATAACTGCGCAACTGCCAAACTGTTAAGTCCCTGTCAAGTCAATAGCTAATTTGATCAAATTCGACCAAGAAAGAAGTAAATAAGTAAGTAACGTTTATTAATCCAGAATAATAATCGAATAAGTCAAAAGAAGAAAAGAAAAATAATTCACGCAGAATTAAGAAACTAAAAAGTATACATAAGAAGATAAATCAAAACGAATTATTCTAAGAATATTAACAAAAAGTGATTCTTAATTTGGTAATAACCAAAAATAAAACATGATTCAAATTAATAACAAAAAAGTAAATTAATTTAAAAGCACTTTTGTTGTTAAAAGTAATAATAAATTTTGAAGATGCATCCTAAACAAAACAAAAATATATAATTATATAAAAGAATAATTCTTAAAACTGCAGAAACTCAAAAAAAAATCATAAATAATTAAACTAAAATTCATCTATTGTACAGCAACATTTACTTGAAAGGTATTTCTGGACATTTGCTCCAAAAGTGTTAAGATTTCCATTAGTCTTTAGATTATGAGTCAACATATTATATGCTCTATACCTTTTCCCACAATGCTCGAGTTAAATTTAGAATTATGAAAATAATGCTTTTGTCGGGTGTTGTATGAATGGTAAGTATCATTAGTTGGAGATTGATTTTTATTCTTATGAACATGCGTAATGTTTCTAAAATATAAATTCTGGACACCGGCAATTTGTTAGATGCTTGAAATAAGGCTTAAAGGAAGTGATAAGTGAAATGCAATAAATTACTCTAATTAAATGCTTTTGAGCCCAGAAATTCCGCTGACACCACGGTGAATTGCTTCATAAAAGAATTGATTGAATTTCAGCTAAGTAGACAGCAAGCAGAACAGTAGTGGACACATATTTCTGAAAAATCTAAACAAAAATGCTTTGCTGTTAATAGTTTTTGGAAGATCTTTGCAGTGTTCTTCCCAGATCAACCTTTCTGTAAGTGTAGGTACCCCAAAGAACTCCATCGATGAAACACCCTGAAGCAACCTACCGTTAGTTTCTATAGTGGCTGTAGTATCATGCAACCTTTGTCTCGTATGAAATACCATGAAATTAGTTTTGCTTTCATTAATAAGCAGTTCATTGGCAGAACATCAGGTGTACATATCTTTCATGGCTTTATTAGTAAGTCTTTCAGCATCCATAAGATCAACACCAGACGTTACTATAGTGGTATGTCCTGCATACATTAAAACACAAGCTGTGGATATAAATTCTACTAAATCATTTGTGTACAGATTAAACAAAAGAGGACCAAGAACAGAAATAGGAATTACATTGATTACGTCAAGCCTTCTTAAATTTGTTGCTTCGCGAAAAACTGCGCTGTCATACAGACATTAGAGGTTTGACCCAACTTCCAGGTTAAACGGTTTTGTGAAAAATTTGAAAAGTGGACAGGAAAAAAGCAATGTTTATTATTAGATTTCACGTTATTGACATAAAAGAAAATAAAAACGAAAAAAGGGCGCTTGTGATATAAAAGGTGGCTATCATGCAGATATGAAGGTAATGATAAAAGGAATATTAGCCTGGCCATGATTAGGGGTAAGAAAGGGCCCAAACAACTATAAAAATTATTTACGTAGGGGCAGCACTACATTTAATAGGTATAGTCTGCTTCATTTTTAAACCACATTTCACAGTACTTAAAATTGTCACCGACCATTATATTAGGCATCGCTCGGTATTCAGAGCAGTTGCTATTTTAAATGCAGATGTAATGTATTGTAATGGTTAAAACGCAAGCGTTACCCCCATTGCGAATTTAATTACTTCGAATGTACATTTAATTTGTAGCAGATCATACATGCACTACGAAAGCTGTCTACGTTTGATTTCGTTTGTCATTTTTTAATTTCTTTTGTGGCTTCGAATCTGCGGTTCATGGGGGGAAAATTTGATCAAACTGACTGAGGATATAAAGAGAATTAGAAAATTCTCGCAGACAGCATTCATGACAAAATGTGACGTCATAAGTTTAGTTTGTAACTCGAGGTTCATCAGACCAATTAATGATGTGCGGCTTAAAGAGAGCCCTCGAATTTTTAGTACATAAGTTGGCGTAACAGGTGGCGTTAAATATGACGTCTTGCTTACACAAAAAGCAATACAATTGAGTATTAACAACAGTCAATGATCAACAAGTGAGTAAGTTGGGTATGTATTGCTACTACTACCTCAAGCAACATAACATTTTTCCATTCCGATTCAATATAAGGCAGAGTTCACACCAGAGTGATACGACACAAATACGACAAGCGACACAACCAGTAACAGTAAATTTAATTTAATTGTTGTGTTACTTGGTATATAGCGTATCGTATTCCTTCAGTGCGCATTCTGCACAAATTCACACGGTACGTGTCGTGTTGCTGATTGTGTCGCTTGCCGTATTGCAGTCGTATCACTCCGGTGTGAACTCTGCCTGATAGGTGTTATCGACATTATTCGCAGAAAAGGCTGAATTGATATTCATCAAGCAATACTACCACCAATTTCTATACAACGATTCAATAAAGCAAGTAATAAAGTTTACAATAAAGCATAAACAAGCAAGTATCTTGTCGGTCCTCGGTGTTATAATAATGAATAAAGGAGTTTCTAAGATCCATGTTCCTAATTCAACTGCGTTGTTTCAAATTAAGAAAGTAGTATATTAGAGGACTAGACGAGACCAAGTTTGAGAAACAAGAGCGAGTTTTTCGAAGGACGAGTCTAGAAAGACTTTTTCACAGTTTCACTTTTTCAAGACACATTTCTTATGCTATTTTTTTTTGTAATTTGCACATTAATCGCCTTCTTTTCAACTTATGATATTCCAGTAAAAGTCCTTTACAAACCTATTAACGCACTCTGTCTAGTGTGTTTATAGCTTCATTCTAACATCATATTAGAAAATAGTGCATTAAGAAATTAGCGTTCCAATGACGTCTGTTACAAGCTTCGATGTACGAGTATTACAAGAGACACAAAACGAAATTTATGTATGTTGTTACACTCGAAGGTAGTAATTACAACTCATTAAAAGAAACAGCTTTTCGTAATTCCCAATGTTTGATTTGTGTGCAAATATTTTATATCGAATAACACTCATCCTTTACAATTGTATGATTATATGATGTATGAATACACCTAGATCTACGAACATAGAATTCGTTTCACATATCGCAGATGATACGGCAATAATATGGAATATTCGTGTTGGTCAAAAGACTAGGAATAGTTCGGTAGCATTGAAAAGAGGTATAAATATACATGCATATATACATTGTATTAATAATTGTCGAAACCAACATTGAAAGCACGTAGCATTCGACATGAACTCCTATTATATTGAACTGTAATCCAATATAACTGCTCGTATATAGCCATACAATACAATTTGTGATTTTGTAGTTGCTCTATTTCCTAGTGCGTCATTTTTGTAGCTTTTATTACATTCAAAGTTTACGAATTTTAGTTTAAGGGATTTCTGACTGTTATATTTTCTTATTTTCTTTTTATTAAACTAGCATACTTCCTTAATTGAATGTTTGTATATTTTTGACAGCGGAAAGTGCCTTAAATTATTTTTTGAAAATATCCTATCAGTTACATCACGGAAATAAAATGAGAACTAGAAATCTACAAACTGGTATAGTACCAGCGTTAGTGAGGGGTTGGATCCGCGTGGAAGTTAATCCTACAAATGCTGACCCATAGGGAAGGTCAGTAATTTGTTGGATGAGATCGTTTTTAGAAAATATGTCGCTTCGTCCTCTAAACACAATCGCCATTCAAGCTAATTGGAGAGTCTGGTTTTGTGTAAGTGGCTTTTGAATCTACAGTGAGTTATAAGGGCAAAGACAATTACCTTGATGTTTTTGCGGTCAAGTGCAAGTAAGTCCTTGTTTCTGACATGATTAATTGAGATACACTTATCTGGAATCAAATCATCTCGTTCGCTGGTCCTCTCGATGGAGACTGCCTTTGAACGAATCCAAGTGCGTCGCAGTTGGATTCTCGAAGAGGAGAAACGATCCTGAGACACGCATCCGTGGAGCCAATAGGTTAAGTACCTAGAAATCCACTTCGACACGAGTCTCACCTGGTCAAAGCAGAGCCCCGGGCTCAGATCTCGTTTTCTAGCTGCACGCAACTCGTTGCTCCTAATGGTAGGGCGAAGGAGTCCCCTTCACCTAGCAAACAAGTTGCTATTCTACAAGTCCATCTTAAGGCCTGTCCTGGTTTACGGCGCTTTCCGTGAGCGTCGTTGGCCTCCACCAGACTGAAGTCCATCGAGGCACTTCAAAACAAGACGCTAAGGCTAATCGTGCAGGCACCTTGGTTCGTAAGGAATGAGCAGATACGTCCTCGATCTGCAAATTCCGATTCTCCGAGACTTCATTAAGCAGATTCTTACCGCTGCTTGGGCTCGCGCTCAACTGAGTGAAAACCCCTTGGTTCAGGTGGTCGTGGAATCGTCCACCTCAGAATCGTCCACCTCCATTTACTCGAGTCAGACGTCTAGATGTTTTCTTAAAGTAACATCTAACGTTCTAAACCTGACGACTGCCTTCAACACCTTCTAGTGAGGTAAAAGTTCAAAGTATTAATTTCGGATTAGAGTTTCAAATGACGATCATCTATCTCCCCTGAATAGTAACTTATCATAAGTTATTTTCAAACACCCACCCCCAGCGGCTTGAACGTGCCGCTCTATCAGAGATGAAAGGGTACAGAATCTCAGGTTCACACCCTAGTTGAGATGTAGGTTCAACGTTCAACGTTCAATACTTATCTGCTTGCACTACATCAGAACAATTGTTCCAGTGTTGGAGCAGTTTTTGATTTGCCCAGAATTTAATTTGCTATTTAGTTACTGATTTGGCATTTGCTTTGACTAATTTCTGTCACCTAAAACCAAAAATGACTACAGTTTTTGTCTACCACGTCAACCTTTTAAGCTACAAGATATACCTTCTCTTTGTCCAAAAATTCATACAAAATGTGTACCTACACAACAGAAAATAATGGAAAAAATACACAGATCACAGAAAATTATTTTATTCATATCGAGGCTATATATACATAGTTACAGCTGAGAGTTTCACCAATCGTCAAACATATGTATTGTAACGAGCGCCAACTTTTTAAACTGGCGGTTCCGATTGGCGTCCCTAGATGGCGCTAGCATAGCGGAAGAAAGAACTACCTACGAGGAATGACAGAGGGCAGTACCGGGTCGAAGATTCATGAATATTCTCCAGAAATCTAGAAGGACGTTCTAGAAGGGTCCCGAACCATCTGGAAGTTTCGCGCCAGGTATAAATAATGCGTCGGATTGGCCAGGAGTCAGTCAGTCGACACGAGTTGGATAGTGCGGATCGCGAGATGAAATAAAAAGAGTGAATTAGTACGTGTAATATAAATATCGGTGCAACTAAATCGTTTACATAAACAAAGACATTAGTGATTAAGTGATTTAATTAATAAACATTTTTAATAGATTTTAAATACCGTAATTGTGTTAATAGAATAAGTTAATTTAAATGTATCGCCTGTGTGTTTTTCTAAACCCCGACAACGTTTTAAGAATAGAAAAACGTTACAGTATGTACATATTAATATAAACATTTTTGATTATGATTCTTCTTTCAGTGTTTAATCTATAGGCAATATCGCGTGATGCATCAATGATGATGATGTTAGCCATCATCTGTACATCTACATAATTTACCTTGAACCGTACCTCCATGATCTTCAAATTTTGGTGGAATCGCTCACTCTGCTCATCCCTGCCTGCACCGAAATTGTTTGGAAAATCAACAAAGTGGTTATAGAGAAAATGTATCTTAGTGCTTACGTTGCAACCAAAGGTTTTGAAGCTCTTCAAGAGTTGCAATTCCGGTGTAATTCTGTACTCCTGTATACCCAAGAAAGTTTTTAACAAGGTTTATGAACGCCAACTAAGCATTCCTTTGGAGTTTTAACATTGTTCCCATGAAATGTGCATATTTAAAGAGCTGCCAGATCTGTGGACCGTCGAACACGTCGGCCGGACAATTACGGTGTAATTCTGTGCTTGTGTATTTTCAAGAAAATTTTAAACAGTATGTATGAATGACAACTAAGCATTCCTTTGGAGTTCTGATATTATTCCGATGAAATGTGCATGTTTAAGCAGCTGCTAAATCTGTGGATCGTCGAACACACCGGCTGAACAATTAGGGTGTAATTCTGTGCTCATGTATTCCCAGGAGAATTTTTAACAATGTTTATGAATGCCAACTAAACATTTTATGAATGCCAACTAAGCACTTTTTTTGGAATTCTGACATTGTTCCGATGAAATGTGCATGTTTAAGGAGCTGTCGAACCTGTGGACTTTCAAACACGCAGGCATCCTTTCAAACGATAACTTAGGAAATGCTGAAATGAAATATTTGAAACAGCCTCCTTCAGATGGCAAAGCTTTAACAGAGGCTTCATGAGACCCAGTTTCATATACACAGGTGGAAATATAATGTTATTTCTGTCAGCAAGTGGCTAATGTAGAATGTTTGAATCACCAGGTTTGAGGACAGATCTTGCTGGTCAATCCGACTGCACCCAAAGCTTCTCACCAGCTTTGCCGTCCCACATGCACAAAAAGCAAGAATACTTGGTACATCCGCGTTACTGGCCAAAAAGGAGACAAAATTTTAAGGTCAACACAGATTATCCAGTTGTGCATGTGATACTGTAACAAATCATTGACTCTCTTTATGTCTTCATGTAAGCAAACAAAGTGGCCTATTGGTACTTGAAAAAATAAATTTCCATTGTGAAGAAGGACACACTTCTCCTCCGCTTTGAACTATCAATGAATGGTCTTCACTCATTTGCCTTATAGTCTCGAATTGTCAATCCCTTCCCTCCCCGCCCCCATCAAACTATGTAGATTTTGTCAATACACAAATACACTGTCACTTTAAAAGTATTGCAAAAGCGCACTTTCTTTTGAACGAAAGCAGAATACCTTAGCTCCGTTTTCAAACAAGTTTTTTTCTGGTGCAGTCGTGATCCCAGGAGTTCTGAAGCCTCCTCGGACAGCGCCAAATCACGTTGCTTACGAATTTCAAAATCTTCATTGTTGGTGTCACTTCATTCGTCATCATATTCTTAAGTTCTCTATTTGGAAATACTGTAAAAACTTTGAAAACTGGTACTAGCATTTTAGCTGAATAAGGCACTGGACGTATAGTTGATGATAAACTAGAATATTTTAATTTACATTTGTTTTTCCTGGTATATCCTGATGTTTTTAAAAGTAACAGTCACCTGAATGATCTCTGGGCTCTTACCAAATCATCGAAATACCGAATGGTAATTTATTTTATTTACATATTGCTTGCACATCTTGTTTGGGAGTCCAAGATTTTTCTTGATCACCAATGTTTATTTTAAAATATGCAAAATAGGCGTGCTTGACAAATGTGCTGTGTTTCTCCTTTGATTGGGAGTATTAAAACCGTGACATATACAGTGAGGTCGTAAATTGTCTACCCTCCCCCCCCCCCCTCTCCCCTTGATAACTTTTGAATGGTATAAGATAGAGCAATAAAACAAAAACAAAGTGAAATTAGAGATAATTTGTGATTTTTTGCCTATAGAGATACGCACATGGCTTCTGATGTAAAATAGAGTGCGTAGCTATCTTTATAACTTTAAATGAGAAGTAATTTCTCACTCAGAAACTCATTTGGAAGATATTTCTATTACTTTTATAGCAATGCAAACAGTTTCCGATTTTCAAAATTTTCACCAACTTATCCAAGATTAATTATTGGAGTACATACGTTACTTTTTCGATAGCCCTCGTATTCATATTGTGGTTTATGTGACTTAGGAAGCGATTGCGACGAATATGACGTTTTTACAAAAATTTAGCAGAAGTGTCTTATCTGTCAGTGTATGTGTCATGTGTGTGGGTGTCTATGTTACAGATTACTGTAATTACAGGTTTCTGCACGCTATATCCAAAAAGCGAATACGAGGGTTATCGAAAAAAGTAACGTAGTGCTATGGCATGGCTCTCCGGTTATTTGACTTCAATGGTGTTAATTTTCGAAGATCAAGCTTTGGCTTTGCCGCGCGCAAATTCTCACTGAAATTTAATATTTGTGTATTTTGTTAAGAATTTAGTAGTTTTGTTTGATGTATTTTATTTGTTCAGTTAGTTAGTTTATTTTCTTTCCTTTATATGTTTAGCTTTTGTTCATGTTTTAGGTCCTTCTTAAAAGGCATTTTCTATGATTTTTGCGGCTGACGCAGCGCGCGCAATTGCTATTTTGTATGTACGCGTTGTAAGGCCTCTTTGAGGGCAGTGTCTGAATTATTGTCGCGTATGTAAGTGTATGTTTATTTTGAGCTCTTTGCATCCATTTTGCAATCTTTCATTTGTAAGGATTTGTTCGTTATTTTGTTAATTTTGATCATCATTCAGGCAACTCAGTTTATTAATTGGTGTTATATTTTTGTGCACAATTTATGTATAAGGCCGTTAATAATTTGTTCTAGAAGTAACCGCGTTAAGAGTTTAAATTTTCCGTTTTTTTTGTTAGTTTTAATTTTATTGTATTTTAATCACCTCGGGGTAGGTGAAGAGAAGCTTAGTGCTTGTATTTCAAATTTCATTTTGATTTTGTTTGTTTCTCCACGTTAATTTAGTTAAATTTTAGTTTGCTTTGAATTTTTGAAACCACGTGGATTTTTTGTGGTATAAGAAATTCCTTCTAGAACGAATCTACCATTTTGTTTGCTAAAGGATTTGCATTGTCCTTTTTAATTGTAAATTCACGTAGGGGTTATTTTAATCCAAGACATTCAGTCTTAAGGTTTTTTCCCCTGTTGATTGTAATTAAATGTTTTTTTTCTTTTTTATATGGAAATTTAATGAATATATATATATATATATATATATATATATATATATATATATATATATATTATATATATATATATATATATATATATCATCTTAAATAGTTCTTTTATTTTTGAATTAGCCATTTCAATTATTGGGGATTTTAAAGAAAGTCAATTTACTTACACCCACATTTTGTTTTCATGTTTAGTTCAATTCTGAAAATAACCTTGAGGTTATCTGTTTTTGTGCGCCCTTTTAAATCTTTATTTGCTGAGCTAGTTAAATTAATTTTGTCATTTTTAATTTCTTTAAACATATATGCTTGGACAATCAGTTCACAGCAGTAGATACCCCAATAATTAATCTTGGATAAGTTGGTAAAAATTTTGGAAAATTGTAAAACTGTTTGCATTGCCATAAAAGTAATAGAAATATCTTCCAAATGAGCTTCTATATGAAATTATTTCCCATTTAAAATTTTAAGGATAGCTACGCCCTCTATTTTACACCAGAACCCATGTGCGTATCTCATTATGCAAAAAGTCACAAATTGTCTCTAATTTCACCTCGTTTTTGTTTCATTGCTCTATCACACTCCTTTTAAAAGTTATGAAGGGAGGGGGGGGGGCACAATTTACGACCTCACTGTATAGCAAAACGAATCAGGGCTGTTTAAGGACTTACGACGCGACGTAGCAGGGACAGGCATGATCTAAACGAAAATTAGTAGATACATATATAAGTAAAAAGAAATATCAACTCAATGTATTCCGACTCAGTGGACGCAGCGTTTCACTACAGTATTCGTTAGGTGTTACTGAATAGCTTAGACAAGTATGAATTTGTAGCTTGTCTCCTATGACATCATTCACCCCTTTTCAATTGAGGAAAGTTTACCCAATCCCACGGAGAGTTGTCAATTTAATGTAAGCTGTAGACAAAAAAAACTTGACGTGGTAAAAGAAAACTAACAGTTTGCAAGTCAGCATGGCTATTTAAAACAGCTGAAACTCAACAGAAATTGTGTTAAAAAAATGTTCGCCGTTGTCCATGTATTTCCTTGTTTTTTTTTTTTTTTAGTTAATTAGTTTAGGGAGTTTTTAAGTCTGTGGTACACGGAAACAGCCGGACTGTCATTTAATATTTTAATTGATTTGTGTCATATATCTCAAGACCATAAATTTCAGCCTGGAGAATCGTTATGTGTCGTCCAAGGTTATAATATCTTCTCACTCCTGGACCGGGGCAAAATATTCCTGTACTCACATCCTGCTCGGTTTTCGAAAGGCCGTAAACCAGCAGCTGTCTGTCTGCATCAGTAGTTTTTCGAAGCAACAATTTCTCTTCGTGAATATAATGAGATATCTAACTGAAACGCGGATTATGCTAATAGTGACAAACAGCTTACACATACTTTTTAAATTCATTTCTTTTATGGTTATTTGAGTATTTTAATTTCTTGATTTAGAAATTTAGTTAAACAGAATCAGTACCCACAAGCTTACTTGAGAGTTTGTGGTTCATTACAGCATAGACTTATCTTACCTTACGTTTATAAATTCTAAATCGCACGCAAAACAGAGGCAGTACTGAAGCACTTACGGGTGCACAAATGCGCGTCGCGCGTTCGCTCTTCTATTTAGCGCCTATTTTTAAACCGACCGCGATTACCGTCTAGCAACGACGTACGTCGCAAATATTTACTCTTCCTAAATATTCCCGAAATAGACGGAAGTCACGTGTATTATCGTCCCGTACGGTCGCGTTAAAATGCTTCAAACTGATTCTTTTAAATTTAGTTAGTGCACGCCGGTCGGTGTCCAATACGTACGGAATTCGTTTGGAAGCGCGCTTTTCAGGAGCGAATTCGTGCGCGGCATCAAGCTGTGGATGTGTTGGATGTGTCACTGTGTGTGCTCTGGTTGTTGATCGGGTCGGCGGACGTGCAGGTTTACACTTTCGGCGCCGGTAATGCTGAAAGGAGTCACGACGAAAGCGGACTGTGTTCCGTGCGAGTTGCTGTCAAATTAGGTCTCCTAATAAATCGCATTTATAAAGGTTTTAGCCAAAGAAATCGGATGAGGTGTACTCACAATGCCTAGCCTACAATAAGCATACCTACATATCTTATTTAATATACAAACATCATTTTATTTTCTCACTCTTATCCTATAATGCCACATTAAGTACCAAAAGGAATAGAAAAAATAGAAAAGAATATAATATTATATATGTTCACAAATTACAACAGGCTCAATGTGCAGCTCCTCCCACAAAAAGGTTAACAATCTGAATCGCGATTTTGATTATATATTCTCAGGTTGAACTATACATACAACTGTGTTTATTGGAAATAATTTTATTCATGCTAGCCGAAGAGTAGCCCACATACGTAATGTTTACTCGTATTTGAGAAATTCATATTTTATATCCGCTATTCATTTGGGTAAATTGTCTATAAAAGTTCTTTTGACTACCTTGATTTATGATTATTAGTTTTCAAATAAGGGTATCCATTCAGTTTAAGGCGCAACAAGTTTGCGGCAAAAACCACAAAGGAAAGCATTTATGTTTATCTGATATTCTTATGCCTCTTATAACATATGTATAATATATTTTTCATTGAAACCTCCCATAACTAAAATACATACAGTTACGGACAAATGTCATACGTACATATTATTCTTTCATAATAAAATTAATAAAACATTTCAATTAAAATTTTGCATAACTTTGTGTAGAAATCGCAAATTGTGCAAGAATGGATACGTTCCGCAAACATTTATTTAACAAGTATTGACCTGGCCTCCAAATGTAGTTAACAAAATTTGTTATTGACTACGTTTTAATTGAGCGGGGGTAAAAGTAATGGGCACCGTGATATAAATAGAAGGTAGACCCTCTTCAGAAAACCTTTAATGCCTTTCACGTGTGAAAGCTATTTATTCATAATATCTAAGAAAGGGAAATAACTGAAACTAGTAAATTTTATACAGGAAAAGATGAAAAAAGAAAAGAACACAAACTAGAAATGAAAGTGTTGAGGCTTTTACTAAAAGAACTTGAAATCGTAGATAGTACGATAAATAGACTTCTAACTGCAGTAACCTCAATATGTAGAAGAAAGTGGTGAACTCTGAGAAAAAAAAAAACTTTCTTTACGTCTACAAAGACGTAGTTTTCAGTAACAGCATTTTTTTGCATAAACATATATTGCTTTTTCTACAGCATTAGCATGATGAACATTTCCTTTTTGTAAACCTTAAGTTTATTTAAAGATGAGTGAAGTGTTGAAAATAAATGCTTCCTAATTAATTCGAAATTGTAATTAAATTTATTTGATTTAAAACTAATTATCTAAAAATAAAGATTTTACTTCACTCAATGAAATACCATGTTTTTCTTGTAACGAGAATTTCGAAAAAAGAATTCTTTTGTTGAAAGAGACGTGAACGTTTTGGAAAACGTTAATGGTTTGGACTAGATAATAATTTACTGTGTTGATTGAAGCAAGGCTACTATACGGTCATAATTAACACATGGGAAGCTAGCGGAGATAAAGAGACAGTAAAATGTGGAAAGAATTGTGGTTCGAATAGCTTTGAAGGTCCTTCCCTTTTGGAAAAGATATGAATGACCAACTAGATATGTAAGAAAACTGTATGTAACAATATTAATAATAATTATTTATTGTTGTAAATATATCACATTTCAATTGACTGTCGAAAAAATTTCCTGTTCAAAAAAGAACAGATTACCAATGTACTGTCTTCATGTATTTGAAAATTGAAAAGCAAGCTATGGCATTAAAGCAACTGCTTGCTTTCGTCTTTCACGAGATGTACAGATAACTTTACATCTGGTCTTAAAAGCAACCGCGAGAATTATCTTCATCATTCTCCGCAAGTGAAACTTACGTTCACTCCAACTAGAGGACCCGGACTTTTTTATGTTGGGACAGAGCCCGTTCAACTCGTCAAGTCCGTACGAATCTTTTCAGGTCAAATTTGTTTTGCTACTAGGTGTTAATCTAAATAAACCATGGTATTGTATTTATTATCTAGCATCATTTATGTTGATTATATAATATATTGCCATGTGTCAATTTGATTTAATGTAGTCACTTGATACAAATGTGAGTTCTAATTTCGGTATATTTTAATGTTTAACTAAATTACAAACAAAATACAAAATACACAGCAATATCAGAACCATCTTAAACAATGACCAACCTTATTAAATTTCAATTTTATATTTTTAAATTTTTCCCCTTCGATTTTCAATCCAATTTCGAATCCTCCTTTATGATAGTATAATGACCCACTTCTCCAATTTGCAATAATAATAATAAATTCTAATTATAAAACTTCTCAAAATTTTCCAATTGATAACTTGTTTTTGATTGCTCCTTCTTAAGAATTTCTTTCTTTTTCTTTTTAAAATTTCTTAATATTTTTTAAAAACTTGACATGCACAAAAGATTTTTATTTTTTATTTTTTTTTTTTCATAAACAAACTTTCCCCACAACCAATTATTTTCATATATTTTTATACTGCTGGATTGCGTCAATTTGATAATCATACCGAATGACCTCTATCATGTGTAATTTGTTTATCTAATTAAAAACTACCCAAATAATTCAAATTTCTAACATAAGTACGGCTTTTATTAACTTCCGAAATAAAAAAAAACGAATATTTTACCATTGTAATTTATAATTATTGCTATTATAAAAAAACAAATAAAATAGAACACTGCACTGAATCAATTTGTGTACATTTATACCACTGGATCTATATTTACCATAGGGTAAACTTGCGGATCTTTTGCAGGTATACAATTGAAATCATAATATCACTGTACAATATTTACTTGTTTATATTATTTAAAATAACAGAGTATCATTTATTTGCAAGATTGATAGAAAATATTATAATGAGACCCTGAATTATAAAGTTAACTTGTCAGGGATACGTTTTAAAATTGTTTTTGAATAAAGGTGCGTATGGGATCCCAATAATTTTATTTTGAGAAGTGGACTAAAAATTTTTAGTTCAAAGAAATGTATTTTTATTTGACAAATTTATGAAATTAATTAAAACATATTTGAATTTTCTTAGTTTTTAGAATTGTTTTACCAGATAACAAATTTTATACCTATTCACTCTTATTCTTCAGCCAAATGAATTTCGATACCCCTTCTGATAGTCTTGATTGAATGCAAATTATGGAAGAATTTTATGTCTTTTTGTTGCAACTTGTTTATCTTATCTCGCTTTATTTTCTAATTCTGATCCAAGAAGTTCCTAATCTACACTTCTTTTTTACCAAACTTTAGTTTTTGATTTTAATAATAAATATAAATCAATTTTATAGCTAAAGTGTATTGTTTTACAATAAAATGTACTTCATATGTATTTACAGTTATAAATATTATAAAAATTATTTATTCCATTTTATTATCTAATTAATATTTTCCCCAGCGCTAGTTGCCATAACTCCCATTATAGATATTGGATGGATTTGGAACTGCACATAATAAACCTTGTTAATTCTTTAAATTGAAACGGCTTTCCTACAGCAGGAAAAGTTAGTCTTTTAGCAGGACAACTCGTTAAACTGGCGGGCTGCGGGTTGCGGCCCAGAGCCGGGACAAGCTAAGAAAGACAATGGCCGGGTCGGGCCGAGATAATTGACAAAGTGTACATCTCTATCTTCACCACTACTTCGGGGTTATCCCAAACAACACCATAACTGTCCATTTTGATTTATATCCACAATACAATAAACCATAAAATTGTAAGCGTTGAATAACCATTGTTAATATTGGTTTATGAATGAAATATACTTGAGAGGTATGCCAATAACTGGTGTATGATACGAGTACACACTGCTTTAGTGCTTTATATCGCGGCTATTTTATTGTTCATTACTTCAGTTATAAACAATTATTCAACGTTTATGGCGTTCATATTATCTTGTTTATTAAACTTCTCGACGGAAATTCAACCCTATAAATATTTAATTCTCTCATATGCTCTAGTTAACGTACCTAAAATGGGCAAACATATCTCCGGTACTTATCCTGATATATATCAATATACACTGTTGAAAATATTACGGTGTTGGCGTTAATTTTGCGCTAGTCAAATATTTTAGTGTTGATTTTTCCAAATTTTGCCAGACGAGTTGACTACGCGTATTTAATAGAACAGAAATTACTAGAATTTCGTGTGAATTCTTTGTTTCAGATATGAGGATTGACTATTTTTCTAGACATTTAGAAGCGTCAACCAATCAGAATTTTTCCCTCGGATAGAAATATAGAAACCCCACCTATTCTAATACAGTATTGCATTATACGCACCACCTGCATTGCACGTGTATCTGTTTTCGTGTTTGATTCTCCGTATTAACATACCCAAACAAACCACCAAATGTGACTGACTTGCAAAGTGTAACCTCGTGTTATTAAGCGTTAATTCCAGTGTGCATAAAAAAATTCAACATCTTAAAGATGTATTGGGAACATCTATTTACGCAATTAGTTTAGACTTGAATCAAATAGCATAAACATTCACTTAATTTTATAATGGTTCTCAAAAAATCATTTTAAAATTGGTATGTTTCGTTGAAACCAAAACTTGTGAATTAGTGGTTTTGCATATTTATAATTGAGAAAACGTCTTAAGAGAGAATATTATAGCACTAAGAAATAGGAGTTGCATATTAAAAAGACGTTGTGTTTAGAAAATGGTGTTAAAACACCCAATAGATCGCATTCATTTAGTTAAACAGCTAGTAAATTTGTCTAGTCTAGATCAAATAAAATGTGACTAGAAGTATTTTATAATTCCACGTGTCAGTTGGACAAAATAACCCCTTAGCAATAGACAATACTTGACTATCTTTGCTCGTCAAATTTAAACTTCTATAGTTCTCGACAAAATAACACGAAAAGAGTGTGGACCTCTCCTGACTATTAAATTAGTCAAAAAAGTGTTAAAATTTTCAACAGTGTATTTATCTATTATCTATCTAGATTGTTTCGTTATATTTCCTATATTTCGTTTTCCTAATGTGGTTTTTGGATTTTTTTATAGCGTTGTTTTACGTTGATTCTAAAAAGGACAATTTGCAGTTTGATACTGGTCCGAGAAACGTATACACCATAGGAAAATGCTTTATAGATACAATCTAATAGTAATTTCTATGCTAAAATAGCTTCTTAGAGAACTAAACTGTATTAAATATAATAAGAAGTAAATTAATATATACATATATTAAATGACATAACGTATTTTACTAATTGTAAGCCAAATGTAAGTACGTGCCGTAAGATTATTTAAAAATTTAATTCTTCATTGCATCTGTATATTTCCGTATACATGTTCTAAATCCCGCAACAGTTTTTAAACCTTCTTTAACATGAATTCATTCGATATAATTACATGTAAAGATTTAGAATTCATTTATTCTATTTTATTTCCATTTATCTACATAAGATGTTAATACAGTTATTATTAAGAAATCCTGTAGAACTATGTAGAAATATAAACCTTGGAAATCAAATTAAAATAACTGGTTAAAGATTCGGAAAATGTTTAATAGACTAATGAATCAGTCATACTAAATGGATATAAATATTTAAGAAATTAAATTTAAATTTCTTATTTGACCTCATTTGTTTAGGGATTTATTCCTCTTATACTATTTTTAAGTGTGGGAGTTAAGCTTAACCATAAGGGAAAAGCGGAGTTAAATTAGTACGCTTAAAGAATACAAAAGTGTAATTTCGTACGGATGACGAATTTAATTACTTAGCTTCAACGTTTTATTCGGTTTACTGTTTATTATATAGATCGTTTATTTGCGTTAGCTTCACTTGAAAGGAAAATTCTCTCAAGTCACGGGCCAAGTAATTTCTGAGAAATTATAGTGTCTACTAAAAAAAAAAACCGATTGTAAATATTTATTGGAAGACCGTGGAATGTTCCGCACGCAACGATTAAGTTGTGCATCGGAGCATCATTTTTATTTTATTACGACGCAATTAAACTTGAAGAATTGTGAATTTAAACCTGAAAGCTCCGAATACAGACACATGCAAGTAGTGAGTCATATAAGATGACAAAACTAATACTAGATTAAATAAATAAACATTTATTTTATTGGTGAACACTGCAACAAGAAATATTTTATTTTCTGCTAGGAATCGTTGGCAACTTTGGATCCATGATTTCTTACGTTGAAATTCTCAAAGCTGAAATATTTCAAATTTTTATCAAATGCTTTCGGATTATATTTCACGCAATCCTTACCTTTCCATGGAAAAGATATTATTAATGATAGCCTTTCCTATTTTTGCTCATTAAAACTCTTAATCATTTTCGAAGGTACTGCAATGATAAATAATAACAAGAAAGATATATAAAGAAAGACGGACATATTATTTTATATACACCAAATAGTTAATATTATTCATTTATGCGTAACTAATTTCATAGCATGTTCTACTTACTGCGTTCTCGCCATTTGCTAAAAACCTATCTGCTTTTATTCAATTCAATCAGATATCAATCTACACTCAAGTGATCTGCTAGCTTATCTTGGTCTGTGTGTTGTATCTATGTATTAGCAAAAATGGAAGACTATTTTGATAATTACATTTATCTTATCTTAAATTTATTTTTTATTCAAGGAGAATGTAACAAGCAGGACTTGTAGAGTGTTTAATGAGCGATATCTTCACTTGCCGTCTATTCTATAACTACATTTAGAACGACGAATAAGTGAAGCATTTAATAGCATATATCCTGAACATAATACAAGCTACAACAATAGGAGTTCTAAACTGTTTGCAAGCGAACAAAGCTCGTATGCAACACTTATACGTACCTATATAATGCATATAGTATTTGGTTATTTTGTATGATTTTGTATTCAATAAATTTTATTTTCCCATGCTATATTTTGTTTTAAATGCTTTTAAATTGTTCTTCACTGCCTTAATTTTTAAATTAATTAAATACTAATTTAAAACTATATTTCCTGAACTATATTTTAACTGAAAATAGTATTAAAAAGAAAACAGAAGCAATAGTGATAGGTACCTGCAGGTTTTCGATAGAGGATTCAATTCTACATTGCATGGTGAAATATTATATAGGGCATTCTATTTTAAAAAATATACTTTTAGTACTAAAAAATTACGCCAAATCAACCCTAAATTGTAGGATACCCTGTATAATTTTGTTTACCTTTTGCCCTTGGTTAAATAGGAGACCCATGCTCTGCAGAGTTCACATAAAAACCTTTTACCCTATATTCCTTCAATGCATTATTTTTTGTGCTTTTTTTTCGCAAAAGTCGAAATAACTCTAAAACGGTAACCAATAGATAAGAACAGATTTTATAAAACTGGCTTTAAAATTCCTAGTAGAACCTAAAAATGCCCAAAAGGTATGAGTTTCTATTTATAACATCAAAGTTGGCCATGACTTTCGATGTAACCGGAAGTGCGACATAGATGAAATTATGTTTTCTAAATAGATCACAGCTAACTAGGCTTAACCCCGAAGTTTCAAAATCAAGATATCATTGCAAATTTAAGAACTTTGGATAGATTTCGTGAATAACTCTACATAGAAATTTACAATTCAAATTAAATATTCACCCAAGTAGTGTCCTATTCAAATATAATTTAATTGTTACATGATAGAGAACAATACTGTGTTAATTTTCAAATATTTTGACGCAGTTAAATAATTCTTTTTAGAAATTGCCCGGCAAGATCTGTATAAATTGATCTTAAGTAGTGTTTTCACACTATAATTATTAAATGTTGAAAAGCAGATTTTTATATATCAGATATTTATATATCATAAATATACTGTAATGTTCTTGTGATATATTTTCGGGAGAGGGTACTAAATGATGTGCACTCTTTGACTGTTTGACATATACTATATTGCACACTGCTCAATGTACAGCAAAAACTGTACATAGACTAAAACTTACACGTATACCTTATACATTACACCCCTCCCACCTTAATTAGACACACGAAATAAAACAAATTAATTCATTTAATTAATCGTACCTTAACCTAGCTGGTGGCACCCTGCGACGTGCAGGTCTGCAGGGCTGGTGAACTTCAGGAGTAGATGAGGCAGATTCTGCTATTTCAGTTGTTACTGAATCATTATTTAAATTAGGTTTCAGAACAGACAGCTTAATTTTTTTCATTATGAACAAGATCTATTTCAGATGTATTGTCCATTATTTGATTAACATGTCTTTTACAGGTAACATTCGAATTTACAGTTTTACCTAAATATACATTAATTCCTAATGACTTAATAATACAAGCTGGTGTCTAAGATGGTTTCCTAAATCTATAATCTCTTATTAAAACATTTTGACCTTGTTTAAACTCAATTTTTATATGACCTCTGTAATATTTTTTTATTTAAATTTTGTTCATGTTTGATATTTTTATAAACATTGTTTAATTGATCAGTTTCGGTTGGTTTTAATAAATCTAGTTTCGTTCTTATCGAACGTCCAAACATTAATGTTGCTGGTGCCTCTGCGTTGCTGTGTGCTCAGTAATTCTATAATGTAATAAAAATACATTTAATTGTCGTTATAATTCTTTAAATGATTTACAATTTGGCATAGTTTTTAATGAAAATGACTTTACTGTTTTTACACTATTCTCAGCAGCACCGTTAGAGGCAGGGTTGTAAGGTGGTGTCGTTATATACTCAATGCAATTCGCCTTGAGAAAAGTTTTGAATTCAGCACTAACTAGCTGCGGACCGTTATCCGAAACTAATACCTCTGGCAGTCCAAAAGTTGCAAATAGCTTACGTAATTGATTAATTGTATTATCAGTAGTAACATTTGTCATTATTGAAACATCCAACCATTTAGATAAAGCGTCAGTAACTACCAAAAAATATTTTCCCGACAATGGACCACAAAAATCGACGTGTATGCGTTCCCAAACTGTTTTAGGAATAGGCCAATTTTGTAAAGGTGTTTTAGGAGGATTACTCCTTTGTGTTTGACAAGCAATACAAGCTTTGCACATCGCTTCTATATCTTCGTTTAATGTTGGCCACCACAAATATACTCTGGCCAATGATTTTGTTTTTACAATACCCATGTGAGAAGCATGTATTTCTTTTAACAAATTATTTTGTAATGATTTAGGTATAATAATTCTTTCACCAAACAAAAGCAAGTTATTTTGAACATTTATTTTATCTTTTTGTCTAGCGTACATTTTCAGTTCATCAGATACCTTTTGTGGCCAACCTTTCATGACATAGTTAAAAACTTTTCTTAACATGCTGTCCTTTGTGATTCTTTTTTAATTAAATTACAATCTAGGTGTATATGTTCATTTTCTGAAATGTAATTTAGGTAATTAACAACATCATAATTACTGTCACAATCTTCAATTCTAGCTAACGGTAATCTTGAAAGAAAATCAGCTGCATTTTGATCAGATTTCACATATTTTATATTGCGCACTGCTCAATGTACAGCAAAAACTGTACATATACAAAAACTTAGACTAAAACTTACACGTATACCTTATATATTACATATATATATATACAGGGTTTTCCACGGAAATGGCTGGTTAGAAGTTTTCCGGCTTAACGAAATTCGTCAGTTTTAAAAAATTGGGGATTGCAACAATTTGGCACTTACTTTCTTTCTAAAATATTTTCACCTTTTTTGCACTTCCGGTTAACCGGAAGTCGCCACGAACTTTTGTTATTTAAATGGAACACCCTATATATTATTATATTTTTGAGTTTATCATAAAATTTTATGACGATTACCATTAGGGTATCTTATACCTATCTTCAACTGTTTCTAAGATATTACGATTTTTGTTAAAATTTTGACATTTACATTGTTGTATGTAATTGATTAATTCTCATTTGATTTAAGTGTCAGAAATCTCCGACTTTGAAATCAACAAGTACTAACATTCTTTTACCAAAACGTAGAAAAAAAAATTCAGTGACATTATACAGGGTGTTTAAAAATTAGTGACATATCCAAGAATTTTGAATGTTGCAAAACTTAATTTTTTCAAATAGAACACCCTGTACATTTTTCTATTTTTGGATGTAGAATTAAATTCTATGCCGATTTGCTGTAGCATTCCCTATACCCATCTTCAGTAGTTTTCTTTTAAATTACTCGTTTTGTTTATTACCGCTTTTAAATGGCCGAATAATTTCTATCTGGTGGGCCATGTCATTAACATCACAACAATTTATTATTATTAGTAAGTATTATTGTTATAATCATTGTTTGTTACACATCGCGTGTTCAGATCGATGAATATTGTTGTGGAACTTATGAATTAGATAATGAAAAATATTGGAGGAGCTTATTCTAACCTAGATACTTTAAATTTATTTTACATTCACTGAGAATGCAGGATGAACTTATAGAGAATTTACGGTAATTATAGGAATTTATTTTCGGCTAATATATCTAATAAAATTCAGAAAACTTTGAAATAATACATTACACAGATTACACACTGTACGCAACTTTCGGTACTACCAAGCAAGATTTAATGATTCGTGTGACGAGAACGTTTGATGAATTAGACCCAGTTGAATGAGAAGAAGTATAAGCGACACATTAAGACGTCGAATAATAAAATGCTTGAACGTAAACGGAATTCACATTGAGCATTTTTTTGATGCTCTATTCATGGTTCAAGTTTATGCTGCTTGTAAATTGCATTTGTTAAGTATGCATGTGTCTAATATTCTTCATAAAAACCTTTATAATTTTGAAAATACTTTATATATCAAAAACTTTAAAACATTTGTCTGACAAGCACACTACGTTTTAGTCAAACAATTTTTGTTATGTTGTCGTCGTTATCGTTTATGCCATTTCCCTTAATTTGAAACCAAGCTATTAAGAGAAATCATTTCAAAATTTTCTGGATTCCGTTAGATATATTAACAACCAATAAATTCCTTCAATTTACATTGAATTCTCTATAAGTCTTCCTGCATTCTCAGTGAACTAAAAATAATTATAGTATCTAGGTTAGAATAAGCTCCTCCAATATTTTTCATTATCTAATTCATAAGTTCCACAACAATATTCATCGATCTGAACACGCGATGTATAACAAACAATGATTATAACAATAATACTTACTAATAGTAATAAATTGTTGTAATTAATGTTAATGACATGGCCCACCAGATAGAAATTATTCGGCCATTTGAAAGTGGTAATAAACAAACCGAGTAATTTAAAAGAAAACCACTGAAGATGGGAATAGGGAATGCTACAGCAAATCCGTATAGAATTTAATTGTACATCCCAAAATAGAAAAATGTACAGGATGTTCTATTTGAAAAAATTAAGTTTTGCAATATTCAAAATTCTTGGATATGTCACTAATTTTTAAACACCCTGTATAATGTCACTGAATTTTTTTTCTACGTTTTGGTAAAAGAATGTTAGTACTTGTTGATTTCAAAGTCGGAGATTTCTGACACTTAAATCAAATGAGAATTAATCAATTACATACAACAATGTAAATGTCAAAATTTTAACAAAAATCGTAATATCTTAGAAACAGTTGAAGATAGGTATAAGATACCCTAATGGTAATCGTCATAAAATTTTATGATAAACTCAAAAATATAATAATATATAGGGTGTTCCATTTAAAATAACAAAGTTCGTGGCGACTTCCGGTTAACCGGAAGTGCAAAAAAGGTGAAAATATTTTAGAAAGAAAGTAAGTGCCAAATTGTTGCAATCCTCAATTTTTTAAAACTGACGAATTTCGTTAAGCCGGAAAACTTCTAACCAGCCAGTTCCGTGGAAAACCCTGTATATCAAAAAAAAATATGCTTGACCACATATTGATGTACTAACTTAGTCTTAGAGAGTTTAGTTAAAAATTATTATCACAAAAACAATATACTAATTAGTAGGACACCAATGCATGCAAGTGATAACATAGTTTGTTCTAGAACACTTCGGCATCATTATTATCTCCAAACACAAATAAGTCGGCTGTACTTGACCAACAAACAATTCCTTTTAGTTTACTGAATCTACAACTCTAATTGTGGCGTCAACCCGTGGCACTCTTTCGAAATTCCCATTGCAAAATTTTGGTTTGCAGGTTTAACGTAGCTCGGGGTCACAGACACGTCAAACAAGCTGTTTCGTAGGCTCAATTTTCATTAATCCGACGCACGGCAGTAAAAAATACATTCAAAACATGTATGCAAATGTTATTTTCGACGGTATCAATTGAAAAACAATGATGCGCGCCAATTCAAAGCTGCATCCCATGAACAAATTGCGTCGAGGCTAAATGCGATGCGATGAGCGAAACAAAAAATAACAGAAAGGAAAAAGTACATCAACGATGGTGTTCCCGACAATCGTTCAGCATTTAGGAGTACAATCGTAACGAATGCGTCTAATTGCCTTTATTTTGGAAGTTGATTTTTTGTACTTTCACCATCTCAGCGGAAACTTTATTGGGTATCCTATTTTGAAAACTACTCGGCATTTGAAGAGCAATAGAAATCCGTTACATCTATAGATTTTCAACAACACGCTAGTCAACGGCTTCATTTAATTTTGTACGGAATGTAGACTGAGTTCGGAGAACTTTTCGTTTTTCTTTTAACATTATTAACTGTCAAGTGCACGATTCAATTTATTTCAATGCTGGCTGAAATGTAAACCAAGCCATTTATAAAAAAAACAGTAAATAGAATAATGTGATCTCGGGTAAATATTTACCTCTTGACGTTAATTTGAATTAAGGGGAATTAATTAGCTTTTTTAGCTAAGCGTGGAATAACAAGCTTGGCCTCAAAAGATTGTTTAGAATATATACTTTACTTTCACATTTTAGACAAATATTATTGTCTTTTAATTAAAAGGAGATTATTTTAACATTTTAATAAGTATTTTTTTCAAGTTCGTATAAATGCTTTTTTGTTTTCTTCATGACATAATTTTTTTTTCCATGGGCGGGTGCAACTCGAAGAAGGCAATTTGGCCAGAAAGACCTATTGTGCCCCCACGTCAATTTTAGCCCTCAGTCAGGTTGCACCCTATCAAAAAAGTTTGCCATCTGGCTGAAAGTTAACTTACCGACTCTGGGTTTGTTCAAATGGTCTACACTAAATTGAATATGCGTCTCCCCGTCCAGTGCCGGGCAGTTGACAAGAACGTGAGCAGGAGTTTTCTCCACACTCCCACACTTTCTGCACAGGGAGAGTTCGCTAACCCCATGCGAAACATGTGTTTATTTAGTGCCCAGTGCCCAGTTAAGATTCCTGTGAGTACTCTCAATCTGTCCCTGCTCATAACAGACTGCCTTACGGAGTTTTTCCTCATTCAGATGAAGATCTACAGCGTCTTGCGCTAACGAGTCCATTCCAAAAGGAGCAGTGCCTAGCAGCAAGTTGGGACCTGACAACACATCGGTTCTGGACCTAAGAACGGAAACTCGTTGGCGCCCCTTGCTAACATGTCAGCTATTTCATTGACTCTAATCCCAGAGTGACCTGGCACCCATCTCAATGTAACATTTAGATGTTCCGTCAGCTGTTTAAGTTTTTCTGTGGCACCCCAGTACCACCTCAGAGCCAAATCTGACAACCCGCAAAGCTTTGAGGGTAGCCTAGCTGTCGGAGATGATTTCTACCATTCCGTTTTTGCGCTGGCAGTTTGAGATGCCCTCAGCACAAGTCAGTCTAGATGGCAATAATAAATTTAATTTACTCCAGGACTAATTTCGGCTTACTGTCATCTTCTACTAGTGTTGACGTCAATAATTGACATCGGCAACATTCATTCAAACTAATCGGCGTTGGAAAAAACAAAAGTATGTACAATATGTCAATGATATAAAAACGTCAGTAAAGTATTGTGCTGTTTTCTAAATAAATTTTAATCTTATTCTTAATGCATTGTGCTATTTTCTAGGCAAAGTTTTGGTCTATATTGACTATATTGACAAGAGGAAAAGAAGTAGATTACATGTTTCAACTTTTCCAAAGGATATTGAGATTCAAAACTTCAAGGCGGGGGAAATTATTGACATTAATAAAGATTTGAAATATTCAAAACAAATCGGCGTTGAAAGAAACATAAATATGTGAATGATATAAAAAAAAAAAAACGTTAATCAAGCATTGTGTTAGTTTCTAAACTAGAATCTACAATATACACTAACTTTGATCTTAAAGTAAAATAAAATTTTGAAATATTTACAGTGTTAATGTGAAAATCACCGAAATAAAAAATGTTGAAGTTTAAATTAAGAGGTTAAGTGAAGTTTAAATTTGTATGTAAATATCTAAGTTACAATACACTGAAGTTAGAAGTAAAAAATCGAAAAGGTGAAATTGTTAACATTAGAATAAAGTGAAAATCTAAAACATTATAAAATCAAGAGGCATGAACAAGGTCGAATATCTTAAATTAAATTTGCACCTGCACGAATGAGAAAATAAAATAGAAAATCTATTAAAATTTTAAGAGCTATTATAAAAATGATTAATGAAAAGTTCTAAAATAAAATTTGGAAAAAGAATGAATAAAAACTTTAAGCGTTACTGTTTAGTATGCACCTATTTAGTGACAAATCTAAGTTTTTAAATAAAGGTTGTTCAGCAAAGTAGGTTTGTTCATTTAGAAGTGTTATATAATATACGAGAAAGTTTAATTCTCTAGCCACTTGCTGTGTTGTAATGTAAAGTTAGATAATTAAAAGAAAATTCCTCGGAGTGTAAACTAAATAAACTAAATAAGTATCTCTTATAATACGCCATATAAGACATGGTTTTAATTTTTAACGTAAATTATATATCAAACTTCTATAATTGGTATATTTTAAATCTCACTCCTCTATCAGTTGAGTAAATTTTATCATGGAATTACTACACTACAACCCAGTACAGTTCATTACACTTTAATATTTAAACTAAGCGCATTTCAACACATTACTAACTGCACTTCCAAAGTTGTGGCGATTTATTGTGCATCCACCAACTGTCTATATTGGTACTTACAGCTTATTAGCGTATTACTAGCTACAATCCAGAAATTTATAAATACATTAAAAGTAAAACACATTAAGCTTATAGCTCGATAACATATTTTATCCAGCCGCACCTGACCTAAATACTGGTTCAGTTTTAACTTTACTCGTGGAAGGAAACTGAACGACATATTCGAAAATTATAGTAAAACTATTTTCATATATGAAACTTTGTATTAGATGTAGGTATACTGTAGAGCACAATTATAGATACCATTTTGATTGAAATATGTATACTTTTTCACATTTTAAATAATATGGCAGCATAATGAGAAATTCTCTGTTGGGTAATATCTGAGTAATAGTGCATAAGAATAGCTACATTGGAAAAAATAGATACAGAAAATAGTAACAACAGTTTTACTATTATCTGTACTTAAAGAAATTTTCTGTTTCAGCAATAAATTGTAACTAATTGTGAAATTTATCAACATATCTAACCTGTTCAGCTATTTTGTTATAAGGGTTGCTATTATTGATATTGTATATAGTTCTTATATGGTATAAAAAACGCAGGTGTCGTAATCATGGAACATAATTTATATAATCAGACAACTTTAAATCTTTTGTAGTAATAATAATTACTTAGGATTGAACAAAAATCCTCTCAACTTCAGACAAACTATAAATAAGCAACAAATATAAAATGGAAACAGGTCATCTTACTAATTTTCGCATATTAAATTATTTCACTAAAGTAAAAAAAAACTCCGGAAGTAGAAATTTTGAAAATTCAAAAGAGTGGAACATGTCATAAGTTATTAACAATCAAATTGAAATTTTTGAAGAATTTTTTTTATACCTTACTTTTTCAATTTTTTTCGTTATAGTTACCTGCAAATTTAGTTGCATCTTCATTCCTTATTTACATTTAACTTTTTTATCACTTATTTTATTTTTCTTCAGCTGTCCATTTTCTTAAGTTGAGAACTTCTATATCAGTTAATTTAGCTTTGCACTCCTCGGTCAGTATTGTGGAATGTCTTTCTGCTATGTAAAAAAAATATATATATGAAGCTGTTTCAGGAACAGCGGGTATTCAAATTTTGAGCGCTTTGAAGGTACCACTATTATCAACCATTTAGATGACGTCAAGTGGACGTGGCCAAGGCAAACTGTGGAAATTGTAATAAAAAGCACCTTCAGGCGCCTACGTCAAATCATATAGGAATCTTGCCTTGAACTCTCATAATTTTACTATTACATCTCACATTTTTTTGTGGGAGCCATCTGACATGGAATCTCATGCATCGTCTTTGCTTTTTTTTTTTATTTAAATAGTCTCGCATGTTAAACTTATAATTCAAATTCTCATTGCAATCTACAATTACAAAGGCACTGCATTTTTTGTTCCTTATATACATTCGTAAAAGGTCTGCATCGAGTGATACTGATAAATATAAATACAATGGCAGACACATGATCACTCTGGGCTACGAGATTTTATTCATTAAAATCTTCGGTTGATAATGGTAATTGACGTGTTCCCGAAACAATTATCCCGAATTAATAAAATCTCATGTAGCACGAAGTGATCGAATATTGATGTGTCTGTACAGTCCTTGTGATATCCTTGTATAAGCACAGTGGCATATATACATAAATGGTCGTAGACTACTTTAGTGCAACTTTATTTGGTATACGAATTATAATGAAACATCAGATTTGTATTACTAAGTTTTAATAAAAATATTAAATTCTATTCAAAAGTTCATTTGTCAGACGAATTTACTGGCCATACGTTTCTAACAGAAAACGAATAATTGATATTCTATTTACGAAAGACCTAACAGGTACATTACATGAATTTGCGAAACATAGCGGTGTGTCAGTGGAGTATCTTTGGCCCGCTACTTTTCTTTTTATACTTCAATGGTATTCATGTTGTTGAATGTCCCACATTTGATCATAAGACATCAAAACTTAATTGTGTGGATCATACAACCTCTCTTGTGAAAAACGATTCTATTGAGGAAACTATTGAGATCGGCAGGTTTTGCTAATGAAAAACAGACGTTGCACCTGTGTGCAGTTCGTCTGACTTTCTGCCGTTTACCGCAAAGGATTACTGTTTGTTTATTATTCATTCATCGTTCTTTTTTCTTTTCTTTTTTTTTAATGTTCCTCTATGTTTGTAATCCTTTATGTGTAATAAAGGCATATGTTATTATTACTATTATTATTAATTAATTTAAATACATCGTTGGAAGGTAATTAATAATGAATTTAATTATAAATCAGAAAAAAAAACTGATGTAATTTAATTGGACGGAGAATATAAAGTTAAGGATAATGTGCCAGTGCAGGTTTTTTTTTCAACTGTGAAAGCTTTCTAACATGGTGTCTCCGGAAACCCTGCAGTCTCTTGACTTCTTGTATTTAATGTTTTCTTTCTTTAACCCCCTAAATTATATCAGCCAATTCAGTATTCCAGTACATTGCACTAATCTGTACAGATCTCTGTCTGGTTGATCAAATTCAACCTGTGAGTTTATTTCTAGCTTGTCAGAAATTGCCTGTCTTTTTGCGTCTGAAGCATCGTAATCACAGAAGAAATGGTAAGAGATCTCTATCGATCCAACAGTCTGCTGTTGGTATCTCCAGTGTTGACCCAATTTTCTGTAGGTGTCCTTTCAGTGTAGAATGTCCTGTTAAGGTACTTATTATGGTGTGAAGATAATTTTACTGTGCTGCAGTAATTCCTTGATTTTCCTTTTTCATGGTCGCTTAATATACGTCTTCCCATGAATTTGTCTGGTTGTATTATTTCATCATTTATTCTAATGTTAGCGGTTAAAGTCGATGCACATCTCACATGGAAAAGCCAGGTGCGCTAGTAGGACAGCTTAGTCAAATTTGCTTTGCTTTTCGTAGATTGATATTAGTTAAATTTAGTTGATCATATATTGCGTGTGACTTATTTCAACATTAGCCAAACGATTTTGAAATATGTTGAGTGAGTTAAAACATGTTTTTATTTCGCAAAAGAAATTCTTGGTTTTTAATCTATTTTAGAGTAAAACGAAAATTAAATATTCCAGCTATTCATATTTATTAAGAGCTACCACCCTTCATGTTTAAAAATAAGAAGTTGTTTGTAGAAAACACATTCAAACACTTAACTAAGGAATAAGATCAATTTACTTTTGCGCTAAGCACCGACGTTCGGTCACAGAATAAGAGTATAATGGACCCAAATAATAAATAGCTATCGAAAATTAAATTCACAATCCATAAAAAATAACCTTACGCGATTGCCGATTCTGTTATGTAATTTAAATAATAGCTGTATCGACTTATGGCTTTCACTTTGTACGTACTTTTTACTTTAGCAGGGAATTTTACTATTATTATTGCTATATAAAAGCAAAGTTTTAGTACTATGTTTCTTCCGTAAATATCATAATGCTTAATTCGATTCAATGTTTCATAGTATATAGAACAATGTAAATAAATATATTTACTGGGATTATCACTTTCCCCCTTCTTCCTCATCAAAGTTGATTATGGCTATAACCATACTGCAAATTTACACAGCAGCTCGCAGGAAATGTTTAAAATGCCTTTATGACGATGGTTTCTAAAACCGCCGTGATATTTTCAGCTTAAAATGAGATAGTAGAAAAGTACAATATTAGGAAAAACCGATCCGCCGACGAAAGTGGCAGCATTGCCATACTTTATCCCGCCTAAGTGATAGTCGGAAGTAATGAAATCGTGAAAATTGCCGCGCGAAAAGGGGTAAAAAGGGAAATGGAGGACTGTATCTGCCGCCGCATCGGCGTTACCACCGCAATAATAATAACATTATTTTCAATATTATCGGTTGTTTCGGCCGATTATGATTCCGGCTATTATCCGAACGTGCAGAGTTTCACGCGCAACATTACCTTGAAGCAGGGCTCACTGAAAGGCATCGTCGTGAGGACGCGACTGCGAACCGGGTACGTCCCCGTGGAACAATATCTGGGGATCCCCTATGCCGCGCCTCCCGTGGGACATCTCAGGTTCATGCCGCCGCAGGGCAGCCCGCACTGGAAAGGAGACAAATTCGCTGACAAGTTCGGACCTGTATGCCCCCAGGAGCTGCCAAATAGTGTGAACATGGAGCCGAATAGGAAAGAATACTTCAGGCGCTTGAAGCAATATCTGACGAACGAATCTGAAGACTGCCTGTACTTGAACATATATGCTCCACACCAAGGTACTATTTTCTAGAATATTTTTTATGCGCGTTGTTCGCTCGAATTACATATTTTGTAGTATCGCGCATTTTACGAAAGAGCGATCTAAAGTAAAATTTCAAATATTAATTTCTAATATTTCTATTTTAATTATCTATTTACTGCTATTCCTTATAATTTGGGGTAAGTCTAAATACGCTATCGACCATTGAAGTTAGCACAATTAGTAAACTACTGCTAATTAAATAAAAACGGCAGGAATTCGAAAGAAAATAAAAATGTATTCGTTGAAAAAATAAAACAAAACATTATCATTAAAATCTTATACTTTCTTTTTGCCCAAGAATCCTCCTTTAGCTTTCATTACGACCGGGACCACTGTTCTATTCAGCTTGGAGAAGTCGCCACAGGTGCTCTTTCGAAGTTGGATAGACTTTCCTTACATTGTAAAAAAAGTTGCAGTAAAATAACCTGTAAAATCGCTGGTAACAAAGTTGCCTACAATTTTACAGGTAAATTTGCTTCATAAGGTAAAATTTCTACCGTCTAGTAAATTTCACATGCTGATGTGGTTTCCAAAGATTGTACTGTAAAATTCGTGTGTCATATTTATATGAACTCCATATTTACCGAACACTGAAGTAATTTTCATATGTATTTTTATAAAGAGAGCAAGCAACTTACCTAAGTCTTTTATAGCCCCTAATAGGTCATACTGAATCGCTCAACCAGGGATCAAGAATGAACTCACTTACGCGAAACCTACGATTATTTGTGACGTACATGATATCATTGAGCCAATAATAAGTTCGACAAACGAATAGAATTACCTACGCGCACAGATAAATAATCCAATAACCAATCACATTGCGGCGTATGAATTTCTTATTTTCCATGATATCTATAGTTTTATCCGAAAATTCAAGTAAAAACAAATAAATATAAAAGATCCTCATATTTTTACAGCAAAATTAATAGTTCACTAGTAAAATTACTTTTAAAGTGTACTAAATATCCCAAAAAAATGTCAATTTTACACTTTTAAATAAATTTTCAGAGTAAATACAAAATTGTACATGTTTTTTCCTGTATTTTCCTTTTGAATTTTTGTTACATCTTAAACTTACATGAAAAAGCTATAAATTTTACGAAATCTTTTTCCATGGTTAAAATTCTGAAAAAAACATGTAAAACAAAATTTACATGATTTATTGTGGTAAATTCACAACGTTATTACATGTAATATTCTTGATTTACCATGGCAAAATTACTGTAATTTTTTACAGTGTACTCACCTCTTCAGCTCACCTCAAAGTAATCCGATGGGGTTTAAATCTAGACTCTGCGGTGGCCAGGGTATGAATTCCAAAACATTATCCTCTACTTGCGACGCGAGATAATCTTTGTAACTCCATGTGTTTGGGGTCGTTATCATGCGCAAACACTAAGTTCTTCCCAATCAACCGCAATCGTGACGTTACAGCATTTTATTTCAATACTCGTTTATAATCTTGCGCATAATGCCGTCAATTTTTGCGAGATCTCCAGTCACCGCATTGCTAAAACAACCCCAAACCATAATTGAACCACCACCCTGTTTTACTGTGGGAACGACACAATCGTGCAACATTCTCTCGTCCTTCGTGCGTCTTACAAAAACCATGCGCTTCTACTCAAACATTTCGAATTTGGTCTCATCAATCCAAAGAACTTTTCTGAAATTTCGCTTCCCTTAAGCGCCGTTTAGTTTTTGTTAAAGATATCGGTCGGTCGAGACCTCTATTGACTTCCGCTGAGACTTCGGGCACCGTTAATAGCCGATTTCTCTTGCTTAACACTTTAAGGCGTTGATCTTCCGCAAAGGTTGTTATCCATGACGGACCTGGGCAATTCCTGCCTTCGAATATTCCGGTGTCTCGGTAGCAACAAATATTGTAATGGACTGTAGATTTTGTCACTCCTAATTTTTCTGCTATCACACATACGGAATGTCCTTCCTCGTGTAATTTGACAATAGCTAATCTCTTTTCTACACTTATCGGCTTTTCTTTCGGCACTTTTTAAATAATATTTTCACAAACACCACAATTGAACAACCGTATCGTAACTGGTTTAGTAGTAGAATAATTTACAACAAGTACGATTTTAATTATTCCCTACTATAGTGGGAGACCTTTAGGAGACACGCACGTGAAATTTTACCACTTTGCCGACTCACCCCTCAATTGTAAACTTGCTTGTTGAGGTTCTTTTATATATCGTTCGTAGTGGTTTTTTTACCTGCTATTAGGTTAAATTAAATTTTCTCTTTAATAGCCCTATTCTGATGATAATTTATTATATTATTGCAGAATGTTTTGCAATAATGTTAAAAGTATAAAATATTGAAAAAAAAGTTTTTCTTTTAAATTATAGTGGTTGTCCTAACTTCAATGGCAACTACTGAAACCCTAACTTGTCTACACCGTGAAAATAATGTTATAGTATTTCTCCAAAACTGCAGTATGTTAGCTTCTACAACAAAAGCATTTAATAGATATATAATGTCTAATTTACAGACAAAAAGGTACCTATAAGGTTTGGATATACAAAAAAAATAGCGCATTACAGTTAATAGTGTGAATCGCTTCCATCTCAAATAAAAATTCTATTATATATTATCAAAGTTCAGATAGACGTATATCCCTATCATTGACCCTGCATCGCATTAAACGGGGCGATACCACACGCGTTAAGGAGAACATGCGTTCATCAGGCAAAATTTGAATAAATTGTACCAGGCCAATGACATAGACATAAGATAAATTGTCAAATATTTAAATATGTAAAGATAAATTATATTCATTTAAAGATTTATATTTTAAATATTTATTTATACACCAGTACTAGATAATAATTAAACACTAGTTCAGACCATTAAAAAGTATGAAATATTGTGATGATGGTATTGTTAGGACTCGATCCTTGCCTTACTAATTATAAAAACTTCTTTTTTAATTTAATATAATCTCAATCTTGCCTCATATGCTCAAACGAACACACAAAAAAATAGCTTTTAATTATTCTGGTTAGAAATGAAGCTCACACCGTATTAGCTGTTTTCTTTATCTTAAATAACCAATGGCCATTCTTTCCTTTTTACATTACATTCCTTTTGCTTCATTCCGGAATATAGCTGGTTCAAACTTCCTTTTCTTGTGCTAACTCATGTTTTTCTGGGTCTGCCTATTTTCAGTTTGTGTCTTGATCTTACTAGCCATACTCTTTTTCTCGGTCTTTCTTCTTCTACACGCATCATATCTCCAAACCATTTTACTTTCTGACGCTATGTACTTTACGAAATCGATCCTACTTCTAATTTTGTTGTTTTCTCATTTTTCATTCTATTTCGTCGAGGCTTTCCTTTAACCACCCTTAAATAGCTCATCGCTAACTCTTATGTTTTGCTTTTTACTTGCTCGCTTATGACCCAGCCTTCACCACTGTATGTCAGTATAAATTTGAATATTGTGTTAAGCAACGTTATTTTTTTTTCCTACATAATATAGGTACTTTTATGGTTTATTATTAAATATTTAAATATCTCTACTTGCTCAACAATTTTTCCATCTATATAAGCTTCCATTTTTTTACAATCGTTTCGCATTATCATCACTTCAGTCATTGGCATAATTTTCGTACTTTCTTTTCTCAAAGCTATTTCCAAAATATTTAAGTTTGCTTGTAAATCCTTTCCATTCCACGCATATGCTACCAAATTGTCGGCAAAGATTCTTCCAGTTATTTTCACTCTCTCCATATTTGTATTTCCTATTTATAAATCCTGTTTTCTTTTTAATTCCTTTCACGATGTCATTGAAAACTATCTCAAAGAGTGTAGGCCTAAGTACTTTGCCCTGTTGCACTCTTGCATATACTAGTAATTGCGTTTTTAATTTTCTACTTAGTTCCCTTTTATTAAGGCTTTTCCGTATCTTATCCTATGATATGCACTCAAAACCCTTTGCGATATTAATAAAAGTCACATACATATCTTTATTATGATGAAAATTTATTCTTATAATTATGTTTTTCTTTCTTGAGATAGCGGCTTTTTTTGCACAATTTAATGAAAAATTTACTAAGTAAACCATTTTTTTAACGTTTCGACAATTTTTTTTTATTGTCTTCTTCAGAAAATGCCTTTTACATTAAACATTTAACAACACAACACAAACATTTTAAAATTCATTAAATTGTGCAAAAAAAACCGCTATCTCAAGATAGCGCTATCTTTATTGTGTTATTTTCCGACCAGCTGTTTTAAGGGGAATTGCTGTATTGCTACAAAATAATCACGTTCAATTTCCATCAAATTTTACTTTCTGGATTGGCGAGGTTGAGGTCAGGGTTTACCTGGTGTTAATAAATGCTACCTCTGTTAAATTATTCAGGAAAACTAGCCTTCTCACTTTAAGGTTAAAGGTTAAGTAAACACAACAGCTTGGAACACTTCAGATTTAATTATAAAGAGGTACGATAAGTACATAAAATCTATCATGAGTTAATGTAAACTATTTTTCTGTGCCTATATTAAACTATGTCAGGCATGACATAGTTTAATAGTTCAATATGTGCACCTATCACATCGTCACTTTTAACCATCAAAGTAAAGCTATAGTGTGACCGCTTCTTAACGGCCTCTCGTATTTATTGAACACTGACTTAGAATTTTGAATCTCCAGAAAAGTTTGAATAAATTTTCATCCATGTGCGCCTTCAGTTACTGATATATGATAAATTATATTTCAACGGACCATTTTTACATTTTGCTAAATTTTTATGACCCTGATGGAGTGGATTACATTGGTCAACAGCGCAACTTCTTCCCATCTGAAAATAGCTACTTTTGATTAATTGCATCACAGAAAAAACGAAAATTACACTTAAAAATTTTAGTAGCTCTTGATTCTCAGATATACAATATTCGGGTCATTCGGGATCGAATATACTTGAAAAATTTCTTTTTCTTTAGTCGAAAAAATACTGTGAAGCTTCTAGAACAGTTGTACACGAACAGGTTGTTTCTGGGATAAAATTAGGTCACAGATATAAAGAATTTAGTTTTATATCATCTTTGTAAATATGTTCATAATATTCGCCCCAAAATTAATTTAAATTAAGATAATTTACGTCTTTTTATAAAGGATGGAATTTCGAAGAGTATTTTCAGTATTTTTATTTAAAACTAGAGTTAACAAATAAAATCTTTTGTCATATATGTTTTCCACAACCCAAAATTAGAATAGTTCAGTTATTTTTATCAAAGAAAGTATTCCACAGTGCATTTTCGTTATCAAAGAATTTGACTTACATTTAAATTAATAATTTTAACAAATCAAATATCACTTTCGATTTGTTTATCTTCGTGTACTCTTTTATTAAATACAGATATCACTTAGAGTTCCTACTAAGCAAGATATTTTGATTACCAAGAACTGTAAATAATGGTCGCTCTTTCGTTCCGCAATGGTGTCCGTTAAATAAGGGTTGTAACCCTTAACTACAGTGTATGTAGTTTTAGGACTACCTGAAAATTCTTTATTTAAATTCAATGGCGCAAATCAAAAAATGTAGAGTTACCTTTAGAAATCTGTAACACTTTTCAATGCGACGGTGCTTAAAACTTCTACTGATGTTTTGGTTGTATCATATTACTGTAGCCATAGAAAGTAGTAAACCAAATGTAATTAATACAGTAATAAAGAAAACCGCCTAAGTTGAGCAAATTATATTAGTCACAAACTACAACATTTTTACTTGAAGCGACGTTTGGGCACACTTATTTTATTTATAAGAATAATGACAGTTAGAATTTCAGAAAGTCATTGTAACTCGAAGAAGACAGAGATATGCCGAAGCGTGAAAGAAAAAGCTGGTAGGCATTTTAATGTTATTGTTTGAACATTACCATAAATAAATATAGCAGGCATTCACAACTTATGCACGTATTTGCTTAAGTTGGTGCGTGTACATAGGCATGAAGCCATGAAGTGATTATAAAGTAATGCTTATTTTCTCGATAGAAAACAAAAATAACAATTAACGATTATTGCAACTATCTACCCTTACCAAATTAAAATCTACCAGACGGTCTCTTGTCATGAACTACCATTTCATAAGAATTTCTACCCATTTATATCAATGCAAACATTGTCACAGATATACTCAGCTCAAGTGCAATCAGTCAAGCGCCACGAAAACCTTTCTGAAATCACACTCGCGTAAATTTTAATGCCACGTGATTTCAGGCATTATTTTCGCTCGCTTGAAAGGCTCAATCCTTTCTGCACGTCCCGCTTTTATTATCTTTGTGAAGCCGTGAGCAAAGATCAGGATGATGGCCGAGGGCGCTGTTCGGTTACAAGGAAGTTCGAAGTTGCGGACCGCTTTGCGTAGGTAAATAGTAGTAAAGTATGAAATAACTTCTCGAATAGCGTAATATCAAGTTAATGATTGTTGTTGCAGCTGGGATGTTTATAGTGTCACTGAAACTGTAGGTCTGGTTTTCCCCATGAAAATGGCGTTAATCTGCATAGCTTTGCAGATGGAAAAACAATTTAAGTTATGTATTTAAAACTAGTGGATTTTCTTTATCTTGAAACAAAATAATATCGCTAAAGCTGCCATTCATCGTGGATTAAAAAACGTTGTGAATGCAAGGGGAATATTTTATAAAATCGAAGGTAATTTCAGTGACAACGATGCACAACTATGTTGTCTTTCGGACTTAGTTTAATGATATATAAATAATTCACGTTAATTCATTAAAAATTCTTACGTATATCTGTAATATATGTACTACTCCTTTCAAATCAAATTCGCTCCAAGCTGTTGTTTTTGTTAACTTTTGATCTGAGAGTAAGGTGGGATTCTGTGCATAGGTAAGTGCAGCACCTATAAAGTTATCTGTAAGTATCTAAAATACACCCTTACGGATTTACGCATAACTTTATAGGCGCTACAGGTATGCATAGAATCCCACCACGTAATGGCTATTTTGCTCGAATAATGACAATTTCGGCCTTGTTAATATAGATTTATAAAAGCTTTGAAAATATTGCTAGTGTGTGGATCATGCTCAACTTTCAAACCTCAAATAGAAACCGTCATTTTTTATTATACATGTATAATAAATAATAACTATAAAAAAATAATAATTGCATAATACCTATATAAACCCAGTTTTTTTTTTCATCGAACTGCATTAGACTTATTACACCAAAATTCCAGCACATTAACTGATTTTCATATGAACGCCAAAAATATGCGTACTGCGTGAGTGCTGTACAGTACGTATTATGCCTTACAAAATACATCATGTAATGCGCATGCGTGCGACATCTACTAATTGGCAAGTCTAGTTGATTTACAATAATATATAATCATCCCCTCTCCCTTTGTGTACGTCATAAATTGTCTTTCTCGCAGTGTCTTGGAAAATCCTAGCGGCATCTATTAGGAACAAAAATCAAAAGTTTCGATCAACATTGATTTATATCATTATATCTCATATCACTTGTAAAAAAATGTAGGTCATAAAATTATTAATTCCTAACTGACAGTAAATGTATTGGAATAAACCCGATGTAATTCAATACAATATTAAACTGTTTATAGTTTGGGTAATTATCTTTTTACGAACTGATTGCCACTTATATTTTTTTCGTGGAGAATCCAAATCCCCAATAAAAAATAAGGGTTTCCATTTAAGATTTAAATATTCATTCCGACCCCACGTAGCACTATTTTTGATTTTACGAAAAAAAAAAATGTTTTACACAGAATTCAATACTGTACAAACTAAACATATTTTTCACTATATAGGGTGTTCCAAAAGTAGGAAAACGCATGCTTGCTGCGTTATTTTAAATGCAACGCCCTATATATTATTTCATTTTTAAACTCTATACTAAACCTACACGAAAATTGATGCAAAATTCGTCAGATTATTTAAAACGTTAATTATTCACAAAATTCTGCATAACGTATCATAAAGACCCAGTCTTCGGTACGACACCTGTACATAACAAATGATAAGCAACGTGGCATGAGCTCAAACTTGCATATCATATTCCACAAAAACATTGCTAAGATTAATAATGTCCAGCTATCTAAATAGCTCACTAAGAAATAGAATAGCAGAAATGATGATACATGTAGTACCCGAGTAGAAATGAAAATCTTGTTTTTAAATATAACCTAATACATCTTGATAGATCTGAGAGACCGTTGACAACAATATCTTTGCATATACGTCGTATATATTTTCAATTGTCAGCTTTTCTTAACTTGCGAGATATGAACTCTTGAAATAAACACGTGACAATAAACACCCATCAAATTTGACAACAAAACAACTTCACGCACTTACGAATATAAAATATGCATCCAATTTAAGGAAATGGTGAAAAAAAAAGAACAGGCAATGCTTCCTGTGTTTATTTTAGGATTTAAAATTCAGAAAGCGTGAAGTATGGTATGTACGGTAACGCATATTGATATTAATCCCAATAGAAGTGCGTAGAAGTATTTGTAACTATCGTTGGTAAATAATTAGTGGTGCACAGGCCAAAACTGCGTAACTGATCATGCAAATTACTAAAAGGAGGAATTTCCTCAAGAGACTTTACATTAAATCACCTCCACAAATAACTGCTTATTTTGATTCGCAAAATATCTAAATACATTGCATACCTAGCCAGTAAATAACTTAAAGTCACCAGTAGGTGCGCAATAAATGACAATATTGGTAAATTGGTATTGACATCATTTCTGCATTCAATAGTATCTTGAATGGCAAAATGGTTGGTATCGAGTTAATAGTAATCATTTGCATTTTACATATAATGGTTTACTTAGTTATGCTAATTGTACTATAGATACTGTTTGCGATATAATTCAGATTAGTTTCATCGCGGCCTTTTTAGATCTATTATGGTCCCCTTTGCCCTAGAAAATGACCACTAACTTTGCCGCCTTAATTAGACATCTTTATGTAGCTGTGGGGTTTTCCACACCCAGTATTCAAAATTCTGCCCTCGCCATGTCACCGCATTGAAACAATATGTAAACAGATGTTTCTTCTTCCTCTTGGCAGAATCTGCAAATAGCATCATCTACCAGGTCTGTGTTACACCTATGCCTATTAAGTATACCTACAGTGACCAGTCAACAAATCTACTATCATTTTAACAGTCTGCCTGTATTTACTCAGTAGGTGTTCAATAAATACCTCTATACCTTTAGGAACTCTTTTACCCGTCCCTGTCCCGGTGACATTCATCACCACTCATTGAACTAACCATCTGTCCATTCATTGATTGATTTTTGAATTTGCAATTTGGTGATGCCAAACGAAGGAATGATCTTGGCGAGCTTCATCTGGCCAGATCGTCTGCCATGTAACTTCCTTCTCATTCATGTGACTGATAACTCAGGCCAACGCTAATTTCCTTTGGGTGGCCAACTAATGTATATTAAAAGACAGTGAAACTGGCTTCGTGTAGGTATAAACCACAAGAACGCAACTTTACAAAAACCAGATTTAAACGTAAACAAGTAAAACGGATATCCAAACAAAACAGGCACACATATGCATAATACAAACAGTAGATTACAATTGGGGTAAAAAAAAACACAAAATATAGTCAATTGATTGATAAACTATTGTAAAATTGCAGCAGCAGTATTCGGAGGCGAATTTATCCCTAAAGATTCATTTATTTTATCCACTTATTTTATCCAAACAACGTAAGTGTAGCAATAAATGATTCCAAAAATTTTGAGCGCGTTTTACTTAAAAGTTCCTCGTGTTGGAAAAATACTGAATGCAGATTCGCAATTAATAAAAGGGAACTATAAGAACCACCTATTCCAATTCAGGTAACTATCAAGGAGTTGTCAAAGCCTTTTGAACCTCTTGGAACTTTTCAGCAAGATATTTCCAATTAGTAAATTACAGTTAAACCACCATAAAAAAAATCTCTACTAAAGCAGGTATTGCAGCCAATTCTGCGCAACATAAAAGCAGTTCGTTTTTCTTGGATAAGGAAAATGATGTCGAGATAGCTGAAAGGTGAGAAAAAAATTGAAACAAAGATGATTTATACGATACTGCAGAGAGATTTATTACACATGTCGCTCTTTTTGTGTCTAAATTTTATTAATCCATTTTAACATTCCCTTAAGCATTTCAAATGTTCCTATATGTGAATGTAGGCAAATATTTTCGGATAAGGATATCATCCTGACAGCACCGTGCAAGCTGTACATAAACAAAAGCGTCCGAGAATTTATCAGTGCTACAAAATACATGCTGTTGTCATATGTCCCCATGTAATCCATGTAACGATTAGGATTACATATTGCGCACGTGATGAACGGTTGCTGCTAGTGGACACCTAACCTCCTCAACAGTAAGCATGTGTGGTTGACGAACAGGGGGACAGATACAAAAGAGAGCTCAACGGACGACCGACGATTGTAACTTGTACGGTGTTAAAATAAATACGTTAATATTACACGAACATTTTTCAACCTACTTCAAGTATTTATCGTTGGAGATACTTCAACTTGTGAGTTGGCAAGGAATCGAGTTCATGGTACTCACACATATTATGTATAATGAAGCTTAGTCATATAATGCATACATTACCTAGTTTTCGAGTAGTAATTTTAAATAAAGATACGTAGGGGCGAACAAACTTGTAATTGTATATATGACGTGATTTATCTTATATTTACTACGCTCAAGATGATTCTCGTAAAAACAGAACTTGTAATAATCTACCTTCTGGCTTATGCTAAGTAGTTGTACGCAAGCTCCATACTTTATTTTCGAACTACGACGCAGGCTGAACGAATATACATATTTCAGCTTCCCTCACTTTTGTACGTAGCAAATACTTTTTCTTTCTCGTTTAATTCGTACTTCATTGTCGTCTTATATCTTTATGTTCCATCGAATTTCTTTTTTGCGTTGCTGACGAAGACTGTCATAATATTTGTTGTCTCTCACACGGTATGCGCTGGAAGTATCATTCGTGAAATCTTAAGAGCATCATTACATAATTGGATTCCAATGGAAAATATTGGGGATCATCGCGAAGAGAAAAAGAAACGTTTTCTCAAAGACTCTCGAGCCAATTAGACTCAAATTTAGTAGGCATGTTAAAAGCTTTCCATTAAAAATATAGAATCTAGGTGTGCTGCAATTTTTGGATTCCTCCTATTTCCCGGTTTGGTTTGCTCTTTTACGAACCAACCCTTATGCAACATAATGCCTGATTCTAATTGGCTTTAAAAAAGCCCCTTAATCAGGTGAATAGAAACTCAAAGAAAAGACCCTTTTAATTGTGCATAAAAGTATCAGAACGTGCCTTCTTCTCGGATGGAGAGTTAAGCTTTAAGCACCATGTCAGTGGGATGTTTGGCACGTAAAAGTTACCTACCGAGGATTGAAACACCTCAGGGTTCAAAAGAATCTCAGTAGAGATGGTACAATATACTTTCAATAGGTATGAGTGCTTAAATTTCCATTCCACAACCGAAGCTTTGCTAAGCAGTACAAAAGAAACAAACAAACTACTCTAAATTATTGAAAGATACCATATTATAACAACATCAAACTAAATTTAATAGACTTAAGGCATTGTATCATGCACAAATAGTGCTTTACTTTATGATAATATCTTATCGTATCCTAGATATTCGTTAGGCAACGAAGGAGCCATAGGCAAATACCTGGCTCTGTGTCACCGGATGGCATATAGTCGCTGCATCTCGAAAGATTGTAGTTGCTTTCACTAATACAGCACATTGGGCTCTGGGTTCAATATTATTACAGGAATAGATTCAATACATCTACATACCTGCAGTTACATCCGATGAAGTTCTGGGTAATAACTTAATTCCAGGCCTGCTTCAGGACGTGAATGTATACCTAATTCATAATGAAATGATCGTTCATCATGCATTCAGTCTGGCAAAATTTCGTAGGAGCTTAGAGTCAAATGATCCCAAATACAAAATTCATAATCCAAACGTCATAATCAAATTATCGGATCATCGTCATTAATCGAATGATGCCGCTTCCTTCATTCGATTATGCCCACCACTAGTGCCAACTTTTGTGTATAATTTTTAGTGTTATTATCAGTGCCTACATATTCCCAGATGTATCAAAAATTAGGAAAAAGTAGGCCTGTTCACAAGAAAGGTGACGATTCTGATTTAGGTAATTATAGGCGGATTACTATTCTAATTTTTCCAATGTATTTGAGCATAAAGTTTATCATCATTTAGGTAGTAATACAAAAAGCATGATTCATTTAATTGCAGGGCTCTAGATAATCGTCCTCAAGTATATGCGACTTATGCCGGCTTTCTCAAAGCTTTTGATTTTATTAATCACTCCTTGCTTCTGAAAAAGTTGAAGAATTTCGCTTTGTGGCATAAAATTTTGCCATTTTACCTGTGCCGTCGTTTTTGCTACGTACTCTTTAACGGATGTTGATTAGAATATTCCATTCCTATCTCTGGCGTCTTTTTCTTTCTTTGGGAGCCTTCTGACCTGAAGTCTCCGGAAACCTCTTTTCTTTTTGTATTTAGTCTCACATTGCTTTTATCCATTAAATTATATCAGCCATTCCAGTATACTACTGTACAGGTCTCGGGTTGGTTGATCGAAGTAATCCTCTGGGTTTATTTTCCTTATGTTTTTTTGCGTCCAGATTCTGAGATGTGGTGAGCGTTGCCTGCTATTCCATTAGACAGTCGGCAGATGGCATCTCCAGTGTCAATCCCGATATTCTGTAGGTGTCCTTTTAGTACGCAGTGCTCTGTAAAGAGACCTGTTAAGGTGCGAAGATGATTCCTACTTAGCTGTAGTAGTTCTTCAGTCTTCTTTAATGGTCCTTAATAATGCTCTTTCCATGAATTTGCTTGGTTATTCTATCCCAGTGCGCTTTGGGTTTTTTTAACCAACTTCTTACATGCTCTCGTGCTGCGTTTTTGGACACTCATAAAACAGGTTCTGGACCTATATATAAAGTCGATAATCCCTTCTTTGCTAAATCATCGGCTTTTTCGTTTCCTTCGATTACCGAATGTCCGAGCACTCACAGCAAAGTGACTTTATTGCGGTCTCTCAGGCTATTCAGTTCTCAAATACATTCTCGAACCAGTGTTGATTGTATTTTAGAGTTTACTAATGCCCTCAGAATCCCCTGGCTGTATGTTGGCATACAGTTCTTTAATTGATTTCAATTGTACAAGACAATACTGCATATACCTCTGCCTTCTGTTTTTTGTCTTACTATAGATTTCAGCTCCAGTCCTGAACAAATATTCGATTACATATTATGTCAGTATAACTTAGTTGTAATAGTTTAAGGGTTGCAAAGATTGCAAGCTTTTTACAGTAAGAAATTAACATGTTAGTTTTAGGGTTACTTTTAAGAGTCTCTTCATTTATAGTATTGATGTTTCGCAAGATTGCAGTGGGTTTTGTTGTCCCGACATAAATAAATAATGAAAATCGAATCTGTATTTTAGAAGACATGGTTTCATAATTCAAAATAATGCTTTTCCACCATATTTTAAAAAACTACGAAGATCAGAGAGACTCATTCTTGAATTTACCCGAACTGAACACAAACATGAATCTGTGCTGTCGCTTATACGTAATTTGATATATGTAAAATGTTAGTTCCTAAAAATAGCGACAGATGCCACATGCGCTCTTCAAAATTGCCTTATTTTTACTCCGCTAGTTATAATTTATTTATTATGAAATATAGTATAATGTATGCAAAGATTGCAAGCTTCTTACAGTATGAAATCATTAACGAATTAATGTACATATTTCTGCTAATTACTGTAACAATTTAAGAGGATTTTTCTCCCAAGAAAAAATTTGAAGAAAGGAAGTACGATGTCTTCTTAAGAAAGCATTAGGTTATATCTAATATTTGTAGTTGTTTCATTGTAGATTAGAATGCTTTTAGTACTATCTAATATGTAGAACATTTGATATATTAACAAGATGTAAAGAGATATTGAAATATACATTCATAAAAGTGACTAATCTGATTGTTTTATGGCATTTAATGGACCACACTGGTAAACAAAATTCAACACATTAAGCCTACTAACTAGCGATTGTTCGTTTTCACATTGCGGCATATGAACTTAATATTTTTGAAAATAAATTTAAATAAAAATAACTGTTTAATAAATTATATTTAATGTGCAATTAGTACCTGAAATATTTGCCAGTTTTTTGACATTTTTAGGCAAATTTTAGTCGCAAAGTGTACATGTTTTTGCTGGTGCTGCATTGCATTTCAGTTAAATTGTGCTTCAATTTATCATGGCAATATGTGTGGATAATAATAATCCACTAGCACATAGCTGTTAATAAAATTATGCGATACTTTGCTATACTTTTCGCTTTAAATATGTGACGAGAAGTTTAACCAGAACAAGTGAAAGGATTTGCAATAAGCAAGTAATCCGATTCGATACAAAAATCCTACACAACTCCCTACATTGGTGAGGATATATTCAACAAAGGGTCATCCACAGCGAAATAAAAACCAACCAACCCGTTGCACACCGATTCTCCAAACACTTTATCAAGAATTCCACTCTCGTTCCGCTCAAATTGTCCATTTTTAAGTAGCGTCGGGAAGCGTTCTCGTCTAAGGTGTATTTAATTATTGTGGTTTTACTTTGGATTAGATCGCGTCTCACATCGAGTTGTGCCCTTGTCTCGGTGCACGGCTTGAATATAAATTTTTAAGCTCGTCTAGGAAACGCGATAACTGGGGTGTCGGTAATACGCTTAGATTTTATTGATTTCTATCTTCTTATATGGCGGCGGGAAGTTCTTAATCCGCGCAAATTGGATAAGCTCAGTTCAATTCGTTCCTTATTGCATTGTCCGAGGTTTTCTTATTGCCCTCAACCGTTTCAATATTTTTTACTTTGTAGAGTCAACTAATTTGGACATTTCCTTCAGACACGTATATAAGTTCGTACATATAAAGATATTTTTCATGATATTTTTCATAACGAATTCTGAGCAAAGACTATGCAATAGTAGATTCCAGATGAAATGCTAGTGGCTCCAGGCAGAAATAAAATTGGATCGTGTCAAATATTTGTAGAAACGCTAGAGTGGTAAACTGCAAAGCTTTGGAGGCTACTTGTATAGCATCTAAAGCGTTTCTTTCTAAATCCATGAATCTGTTGCATTTCCCGGTAACGTTAAATTACCTAGAAGAAACATACTTACTGTAGCATCAAGACATTTCGAATGCCTGAATTTTTAATTAATTTTTCTTTGCAAATATTGTCGAGTTACCATAATTTAAACTAATAGCATCTACTTGAGGAGCTAAATAGAAATGCAGGATAACTTGACCAATCCAGCAACAAAACACAGCAAATGACACGAGGTAAGGTGAACAAATAAAAGCGCATCTTCATAGTTTATATTTACTTCCCATTATTTCAACAACTTTTGTACATATTTCATCGTAACATTTTATTTGTCAAGATAGTATTAGAATTTTTTAGGTTGTTACAACAACATAGAAATTTTAGCCAAAATGCGTTAGAAACATTTTTCATCATACCTCTCTGATAGTGTCTTCAGAGTTACATGCCTATTTAGAGCATGAAAAATGGCCTTTTCGTGTATGCTTAATTGTCTTATCACAAGCTATTCTTTTTTATTTTTCTTAGCAACGCTAAACAACGCTTGGATTATGACCAGATTGTCAGAGTCTGTAATTTTTCGAATTCAAAATATTTTGTTGAACGATGTTTGTGGAAGAAGAAATACACAAATTTACACACAATTACTGCCAAAGAAATCTTGCCAGAGTTATGAGAATGAGAATAACCTATTTTGCAATAGGCGCAGAAAAATGTTAATACAGTAAGTGATGATATTCGTCTCGTTTATTTGTCCGAAAAAGCTAACTTCATGAAAACTTCAATCTTGTGGATTTGATTTTCAATGATAAGAAGTTGTCTGGTAATGAAGGAAAATTTGAATGTTAGTAATTTGCCAAAATTTACTGCATTTTACAGACGACAAAGTGTTCAGTACACACTAAATAAGTCCAAAGTATTAACTGCAGACCAAATCGTCAAATTCACACTTGAGATACCAGATGAAAAGTGGTTAATTTTCAATTAGTTAAATATTTGGTATTTTGGTGCATGCCGACGAAATTCGTTTAACTTTAGAAGACGTGATAAACAATGACCGTCTTTTGGTAATATTTTTTCGAGATGGCAAAAATCACAAATCAAGAAGTTTCACAATTACAAAGGAAGGATGTCCCTTTGATTCATATAATTGTTATCGTAAATATATTAATCTAGGACCTGCAAATATGAACTGTAGTGCTACAGACTACACTGGTTAATAAGATTTTTGTGCCAAACACGAGAATGCCTGATCCCCATATACTTTTACATGCTGAAATCAATTATGTTTTCAGAATTTTTCCATCACCTTAGTGTTTATGTTCCAGATATTCGCTTATTCACCTAAAATATGTACGTAGATATGTAGTATAAGGGAACATATCTTGTCTCACTTCAGTTGTCAGCTAGAGCTCGGTGAACGAACATATACGGTGATGTTGTTAACGTTTTAAAGAGTGTTACGTAGCGGTGTGTTCAAGCTATTGTAGCGAAACCGCGATCATTTGATCACCTGTAAAAATGGCAAGGAAATGTGTAAACCACCCAAACACCTTTTGCAACATTTGCGGCGAATTAACATTTAAATATGAAAAATGGACTTTCACACCTCTCCTGAACACCTCAACGACGTCGCCCGCGATTTAAAATTATCTAAGTAGTAAACCGAACTTCCAGGTACCAAATTAAAAGACCGGAATCTTCTTCAGAGTGGAACAAAAGTTGCTCTTTTTCGCAATCATCATGCAAAATTTGGGAATTTTGGAAGAACTTGTATTTCGTAATGACGTCAGTTGTGTTATGAAGACGCTTGGTCATGAATATAATACAGATGAGTGGCGTTGGTTTATTGACTCTCACAAATTAAGCTTGAAAGCGGTGATATTCCACAATGGAAATAAGTTCCCCTCTGTCATTTTAAAAAAAGTCATTGGTACCACACTTGTTGATCCTAGAAAAAATATTTGCCCCCATTAACCTTGGGTTGATGAAATACAATGGTATGGACAAAACTAACAATGGGTTTGTATATGTGAGGAGTAAGCTCCCTAACATCAGTGATGCTAAGGTAAAGGAAGGCATTTTTGTGGAATCCCAGATCAGACAGACGCTAAATGTAACTAAAAAATCAGCATGGTCATCTTTTAATGAGATTTGCGACGACTTCTTTGAAAATCGTAAAGCCAAAAACTACGTAGATACTGTTAACAACCTACTGGCCTCATATAAAGCCATGGGTTGCAATATGAATCTAAAAATACACTTTCTTGACTCCCACCTTGGACTTTTTCCCAAAAAAACTTGGAGCAGTCAGTGACGAGCATGGCGAAAATTTTCACCAGGATATTCTACTAATGGAGGAGACATAGCAAGGCAAATGGAGTCTTGCTATATTGGCAGACTACTGCTTCTGATGCAAAGTACAGCCAAAAGTCATATATCAGCACATTTTCCAAGTATGTATAAATATATCACTTTGTACATCATTTTTTCATGATTTATACACATAATATAATATATAGTTTCACAAAATTTCATTGCTTTGTCACTCTGCCTGATAGAAAAATTCTGAAAACAGATATGAAATAAGTGGAAAAAGTGCTACCAAGTTTACGCACTTTACCTCTTGGGATAAAATAAATCTGAAATATTGATAACCAGTGTTATGTATTGCGTATCGTAATGGTAAATGCTATGCTCAACATTCAGATTGACATACTGTAGGTGGGTCAACAAAACAGATTATTAAATCTCTTAACCTAAAAAATCCGGAAGAATATATTGAGCACGGTTTACGACGATCTTCAACATCTATGTTAGTCGAAGACGAAGATAATTTGCTTTCTCCAAAAAGACATGAAGGTTGACATTCCTCGATGGCAGTGTGAATTAAAAATTGAAAGTTCACGCAAATTGTTTAGTCATTTAAAAGTTGAAAACACAGCTTCAACACTAGAAGACATTGCAGTTGGAGAAGACCGAGAAATAAAAACTAATGTGGTACCTTCAACTTCAACAACTACAATTCCACAAAGTGAAATGCCCACTGAAGGATTGCAATCGTACAAAGTGTAATATAAATTTTTCGTTTAGAAAAAATTAAAGATATAGGTAAATATGTAGGTATTTATTGGTTCATGTTTCTAAAAATGTGTAGGTGTATAATGAAAAATATCGTTATATCATTATAAATGCCTTTCCCATGCTTGCATAACTTCCCGTGTGAGGTAAGCCGAAATTGTCATGCACGCACGTGAAAAGCCTATTTTCTGGGTTCCAAATAAAGTATACTATTCCTGTATCGTTGATTTCACTTTCCCAGAGTTTGTGAAGTTACACTTTGTAACACTGTTTTTCCATTTTGTGACACGATTTGTAGTGACACTTAATGGACTTTGGTAGAGCAACTGGTGATCTAACAATTGACATTTTTATATAGGCTTTTGAATGGAATAGTGCATGACAAAAGAATTGTGTCACGCACAAGGAAACATTGAAATCCCATTTCAAATAACAAATAAAAGTAAATTAATGCAAAATAGGTAGGGAAAATGGTATGAAAAACTCGTGTTACAATGACTGTTGTAATACCCGTCCATCGAATCACAACAAACCAATTCAAAACCCAATTTCAAATGAATTGTACTCGTATTGCAACAGACATCATTCTAATACTACACACTAATTTCTTAATACACTATTGCTTAGACGCTTTAGTAGCAATAAGTCAAAAAATCGTTTTGCTGGCCTGATAGCTAGCTGCGATGGTTTCTGATAAATCTTGATAAAATAATCATCGACAGAGCAAGATTTTTAGATCTATTAAATCCACTGTGTTCCACTGAAATTTCCTTAAATGCAGTGGTGTCTATAAAAGAAAGTTTCTTCTATATTAAACGATCGTTTTTGTCAAATATTATTTGTAGTAAAGAAACAATTACTAATTAAAATTTGAACCGACTAGAAATGATTTCGATTTAAATTATTTTTTTTCCAGCACAGAACAATTAACGTTCTTTCTGTAGTTATATTTCTAAACCTAAAGTTACTTTTATGTGACACTGAAGTTACCAATCAATCATAAATAAAACTAGCCAGTGTCCAACTGTTGTGTTGTAAATGAATTTTGGTTTAAAGTTCACGCAGTACCATCTGCCGTGACCATTAGTTAGTTGTGGTGGACAAAACGTCTTGCTAAAAGTTTTTTACACCCTGTAGGGTCTCGGATATTAAATTGATATTAGTTCAAGATGTCGCTTTTAATACCGCACCACCAACGATAGATTATGAGAAGAAAGCGTCACTAGAAAAAAAAAAGTCCGCCGGAAACAGAGGCGTGGTAATCTTCAGCCTTGTTATTGATCTGCAAAAGAGAATCCATAAACTTATTGTATACGCATATAAACACACGCTAAGGTGCGTATATTTGCGAGGTTATTTTTACCGCGAAATAAATAATTTTACTTTAGAAAAAAGTTATTCGTATATCGCTGGCAGCTTTCGATATACACAACATTAATTTCGTACGTGAACCTTTGCCAAATATTTTGCGATGCACTGACGTTCCGTTTGGAAGTGTATAATCCGGTCGGTTTTCAGGGTTATAAGATAAGTGCGGGGATCTCAAAATGCCCCCGTTTATTTTTGGTTGGCGCCGTTAGTTAAGGTTGTAATTTATGTAGAGTATTCCGAGAATGTCCAAATAATGTTTTTATTCCGTGTAATTTTAATTAAAGCGGATTCGCGATCAAAATAATAATTCACTGTAAATATTTGCTACAAAGCCATGTTTTGCATTCTAGCCATTATATTATGTTATGCTAGGATAATTTGATTACAGACACGCACAATCAAGAATTCAAGTTACCCCAATAAGCGGTAGCGGCAAATTTTTGTAGTGATAGTAATGTTATTTTTGGTAGTGGGGATGGATGCTATCCTGAAGTTTATCCAACTAGTTCAGGCCTTTAAAGTGGCAAATGATCTTGCTGAATGAAACCTACAGGAGGTGCTTTTTAATTAGCGGAATGTGGTATAAACAATTATTTATATATCTTAATTTTCTTTTCTTACATATTTTTCAACGTAATCTCCTCAAACAGTAATATATTTATCAGATCTCTGTTTTGGTTGTAGGCTTTGTAATTGTAATTTTTCGATTTGCCTTCGAAATGTTTAGTTACAACAGTTTTCAATGACATTCAGGATGTTTAAGTTCTTCAAAGCTATACAATACCATGGCAGATGTGGCAACGCAAATCTTGTGAAGAAGCGCATTATCGTAGGGTGACAACACCGTTTACCAAACTGCACTAGTCTTTTTTTGTTCTACAACCTCTTGCAAACGAGTTAAAATGTTTGCAGAGTATGTGGTTGTGACGGTTCCACTCTTAAGGTTGTAGTCTATAAGCAAAATTCCTTAAGACTTCCTGACAAATGTCGCTATTACTTTTCCAGCAGACTGCTAGACATTGAATTTTTTTGGTACTGACTCAAGACCATAAAAGATGAATCCATTTCTTATCTCCAGTCAGCAGCCTCTCAACAACATCTGCTTGTTTGTCCTCACGGAACTCAAGCAAAGTTGTTTACACCAATCAACGCAGTATCGTTTTTGATGAAGTGTACAAGCTTTGGAGGATCCAACGGGGTATTGACCTTCAACTTTCCAAGATGTTCGTGAAGAATTCTGAAACCAATTGTTTCGGAAAGGTTGTATAAATTTTGTTGTCGCTACAGTTCTGGTCAACCATGTTGCATAATGGCAAGTTCAACTTTAATTATAGTTTCGTGTGTAGTCACGTTACATGGTCTTCATTGGATCGTCGAAGTCTAAAAATTCTTCAAATAATCAAGATCACTTAAAAATCATAGTTTTACTAAATTTCGTTTAAAATAACATTTACGCTTCTTGAGAAATTTAATAACCTCGTGAGACTTGATATTCGACGTTTTTCAAATAATTTGATGTTTTATATTTAATCTTCTAACTTCAGCGAAACCACTATAAGAGGTATTGGTATAAAATTTGACGCTTTTACCTAGAAATGATATAATAGTAAAAGATAAAATGCTCTTTCTTCCACCCCAAACTTAGATATTCGGTAAATTTAAAGACGACCCTGATATTTCAAATTCTCCCAGGGAAAATCAATCTTGCTTGAATCTCGCGGCGACAAGACAGTTACGAAAATATGTTTTTCTTTGTCTTTATGTAAATACGTTCCGAGTTGATCTGTAAAAGCAGAAACAATTATATACACTTTTACGGTAAGTTGAAGTAATTTCTTGCTTCTGATATGGTTGGATAAAATGCGTTCTTTCGCCTGTACCAAACCAGAGAATTTTTTCCAATATTTACCTAGAAATTTATTTGCTTTTTAGCTATCGGAGGTGGTCTCTGAAATTGTGCCTCAACACTCTTTCTTCAATGGTGCTTATTTCTTTTTTTTGCGAACAAGTGACTGCCCAAGTGTCCAGATTAGGAGTGAATTGTTTAGCCATTGTGCTTTTGCAGATCCAGACCAGCTTGAATTAGCATTTCTGGGCCTCTTGGTAGTTCCAGCAACATCTGACTGTCACCATTTTTGTCATTGAGTTGTGTCTGACACTTTTATTGTGAATCTCTCCGATACTCATCCTAATAACATAGACTGCTGTATTTTCTGATTCTCGGATTGCTACAAATTATTCCTGAGCTTGCAATTTGCTCTGTTTCCGAACCATCTGGAAATCAGCAGCTATCTGGTATCGACGGTGTTCTTCCTTCCATCTCCATTTTTCACTGCTTAGAAAGAAGGCAGTGAGCAGCCCCGTTGATAATGGATCAAGCACACACCATGAACAGACGTGACCGTTTCTAGTAACTTGTTCGATATACAAATATGAGATATGAATATAGTAAAATGTGCAAAAGTTATATCTAAATTCAAAAGAACTTCTAGTGCCAACGACGGAGAAAGATAGATTGCCATATTTGTGATTCTTTTGATGGATGTGAATGTTGCTCTGGCTCTAGCATGCTACGCCTTCTGCCACCATGCTATTACTCCAAAGGTAGTAGTTGGATGTACTGCTATTCTGCAGAACCATTTTACTAGTGTCGGGTATAGCTCTAAGGTTTTCCACTTATCTTTTCATTCTCTCCTTTGTATCTGCGCACTGTGAGTAGCGTAGGTTTTGTAAGTTTCAATTTTTTTGATTACTTCTTTGGCTCAAACAAGTAAAGCGTATCGATTTCTGACACGATACCACAGAATTTTCCATAGATTGTTCCTATTAATTTGATAGAGTAATCAACGTGTTTGTATTAATGTCAATTGAGCGCTTATATAAACTTTTAATAATTGTAAAGAAATAAAAAAGAGTCCTATTCTTTAATTTAATAGTAGTAGCTACCTACTTTTGTTTCTCTACAGTCATGCGCAAACCGCACAGAGTCAAACCACATCATTTAAATTTGGAATACTTTCAGAGCACTACTATTTTTGCAGATAGCTATTCAAATATTGTACTTTGACTATTTTGTTATATCTACTTAGCGCGCTAGCCAATTTTTTTAAAGGTTCCTTTTTTTTTGAATTACCTCCAGGACGATAAATTTTTAGTATTCTGAACACAGTTTTCGCCCATCCAATAAATGCCGCACACTACATGAGCAGTTACATCATTATCAAATTATATGTAGGAAGTAATTTATAGCACAAATACAAATACAAATACTTAATTTGTCACCGTACCAAAGATCAGTATAAATCATAACGTAAATGAGGTTATCCTCTCGTATGAAATATTTCACATTCTTTGTTTTATGTAAATACGCTTTATTTGTTACTAACGCTAACGTTTTATACAGTGATGTGCACCAATTAATCAATTCACTATAAATTTCTTGTGTCCGGTTTTCGTTTTATTATAAACGTGCATCAGGCGTACTCGAAAATACATAATAGTTAAAACGTGTGACAAGAAAACCAGATGTGTGACATCGGAGAGAGTGCGCCTGCAATGTCACATAACTGGTCTTGTCGTCGCACTTTTTAATTTGAGTTATGTGACATTGCGGGCGAACTCTCTCCGATGTCACATATTTCTGCAGCACTAACAGAGTAAAATTGGATTGTAAAAAGAATGTGAAAAAGATTGGAAAAAAAATTAAAAAGTTATTTGAAACAAAAATGTTAAAAAAGGGTACAAGGTTTAAATAAAACTTTTAAACTGTTAAAAAAAGTAAGAGGAATGTAAGGAAATCTTTTAACAATAAAAGGTAAACAAATGCGAAGTTAAAGGAATGGAAAAATGAGAATATGTAAAAAAACGTAAAAAGCGTAGGATTTTCTTTTTTTTTGTAAGTTAATGCAAAAACGTATGTATGTATGTATGTATGTAGATAGAAGAGTGATGTTACACTGCGACCTAAAAGATCTATTGTGTCCCCTATTCTTGCTGCTTTACAGCTGGCCTTCCAATCCTATTCCTTTCAGAAAGTGTAGGATTCAGAGGGCCCCAGTCTAGGTAAGTCTCCCTCTTCGATTTCACATGCTCCCAGTTGCAACGCCCTCGAGTTGCACAGTGCTACACAGTTTGAGAGGAGGTGGATGGGTGTTTCATCCCGTTCCCCACAAAATCTACATTCAGATTCCTTCGCTAATCCAAGCTTACTCAGGTGTCCTTTCAGTCTACAGTGGCCTGAAAGTATTCCTGTTAATATGTGAACATTGTTCTTACTCAGGTTGATGCATTCTGTAAACCTTTTCTGGTTATAAGTTCCCAGAAGAATTTTACTTTGCCTCATTCCCTGGAGATTTCCCCAGTAACTGGATTTTCTCTGTTCCATTTCTGTTTTTAGTTTCTGCAGTATTGCATTGCTACTTAACCCGCAAAAGGGATCACGCTCTACAAAAGGCATTCCAGCCCCTTTTTTTGCAAGGTTATCCGTTATTTCGTTTCCTTCCACTCCTGTGTGACCCGGAACCCACAGGAGGGTTACTCTATTTCTTTTGCCTAGCTCATTTAATTTTCCTAGGCATTCCCAGACCATCTTGGAACTGATTTCATATGAACTCAGCGCCGTGATGGCTGCTTGACTATCAGACATGATGACAATCTCCTGCTTCCGATAATTTCCACCTATATTGAACTGGACACATTTTTCAATAGCGGGTATTTCCGCCTGAAATATACTTGGATATTTTCCCAAGCTTTCGAAATATGTGGTTCTAGGCCCATATATTCCTATTCCAGCCGTTTTGGAGCCATCAGTATACCATTTGATGGCATTTCTATTCAAGTTCAAGATGCTGTTATGATCCCACTCGCTCCTGTTACTCAGCTTTATGATGAATTCTTTCGTAGCAAAAACGTAAAAAAGTTTTATTTTCTCCAAAACTTTAAAAGCTTTGGAGAAAATAAAACATATTTTAAAACATTGTTAAAAGGATTAAAAAGCCATGTATGAAAGTAAAAAAAAATTACTAGACCTTGAAAAAAAAAAAAATCAAATGCAAAAATGGAGAACATATGTAATTGGGTGCAAGAATATTTAATATTTGTTAATTATAGCAATAAAGTGTAGTATTATTCTAGGATGACATTGCAAATTAATAATTATAGTATTTCAAATCAAAATGAACTATCATTCATATCTTTCTTAGGGTAAAAATTATGAAAATAAATTAGTAAATATAACAAGGAAGTTATTCCTAAAAAACATATCATAATACCGTTTTAAGTAAAAAACAAGCTATCTGCTTAGGTAAACAAACACAGAGCGCAAAAATTGCGTTTCCCTTTCTTTGTAAAAAATATGTCCGCTTATGCTTAGAATAATCACTATATTTTACTCGACGATCTTTGCTTAAATAACTCAAGTGCTTTGTGTTGTGTTATGTCTTCGTCGTAATAAAATCACAAAAACACCTGAATAATTTTGCTAGTTAGTTGGGGGAATGTAAACAAGTGACCCACGTATGTGTAATTTATAAACTAAATATATGCAATTCTGAACGAAATAAGTTAGTATTTCTATTTAGGTTGATAAGTATTCCTGATAAAAACTTACTGTAGTTTTCATTTTAAAATGGCTTCTAAATTTGTCCTCATTAAATTTTTGGTGTCGGTATTATTTTGGTTAGCAATTAGCGAAGTAAGTTACGGCAAGCTCAGCTAAATTAATTCAAAACTTTGTAAAATTAATAAAATGATAAGGGGAGAAGGTAGTTGGCCCCACCACAATGAAAAACTAAAGAGAAAACGTATTTTGATTTACTGTATACTAGATGTTTCACTGAGTACTTTTATAAGAATCTAGATGTTTAAATATCATTCTATATTTGCTTGTTTTGTATAACTAAATTATGTATTTTGCATTCGACTATAAACACCTACTGAAATGCAGGGTACTTTAGGGGACTTAAAATACACAAACGTAATATTGGTAATTCTGAGAATTATTTTTGTAGCCAAAGGAAATGCTTGACATTGTTAGACGCATTTAAAAATATCTCCTGGAGAATAGCGGCATGCCCACTGTCTGAAAAATTATTAAACTTATTTATAGATATGTACACGTAATGAAATATACAGTGCCATCGAATGTAGTTATTCGAATATACACCAAGTATCACTGATCTGAATCATTACATTACAGAGGACAAATTTGACACTTTTATATCTCTTTTAAGTTACTATTATAATATTTCTTTCCCTTGATGTTATTATAAAACAAATAATCCATTGAATTCAGCTCAAAGCTGAAAGATCTATATGTGTTACAAAAACAATACCCAATTTTAAATGGAATATACAAACAAAATCGGTGAGCTCATAAAAAATTTAGTAAGTGTTTGCTTGCTACTCCTATAGTACACTTAATCAATTGTTCTTTTGCTACTGGTATTTTTTCATCTTGCTTCAAAATCTCAAAAATTGTACCGCTTCACAAAAAAGATGACTGTAGCAATATGCCTATTTACAGACTAATTTCTTTAACTTCCTCCATTCAAAAAAAATTTAGAGTAAGCAATGCTAACACGACTTTTTTTTAGAAAAAAGCATTAAAAAGGATTTCTGAATGTCAATACGGTTTCAAATCCGGAAAGACCGGATAATTAATAATGTATGCCGATGATATCATTATTCTAATAAATGACCAGATCAATTCCATCTATGATAAAGCCAACTCCATGCTATCCCTATTAAACAAGTGGTTTCAAATAAATATTTCCCTATATATCTAAGACAAAATACATACCTTTAGCGCAAACCCAGCGAATGCCTCACCCCAATTCGATCTTCATTCGGAAACAACACCGCAATTGGAAACATACTTATCCCATTAAGCGTTGGTGATACGTTGTATCAACTTAGAATGGTATAACCATATAGAGCAAGTCAATTCTTGTATATCAAGATCGATTTATAAACTTAGACACCTAAAAAGCGTCGTAAGTTTGGAAGTACCAAGAATGATTTATACCACTGAGATCGAGTCACGCTTGCGATATATGGGATTCTAGTACGGATGTTGCTAGGATCTTGTTAAACCAAAAACGAGCGCTTTGGGTAGTGACCAATGCCTCGCGAGCTGATACCTGTCGACCAATGTTTTGAAAGCTTAGAGTGCTTACAGTGGTATCACTCTATTTCCTGGTTGTATCCCCATATGTTCATAAGAATTAACATGATCTTTTTCAGACCAATAATCCATCCCACAATTATAATATAAGAAACACAGAGATACACCTGCCAAATCGCACACAACATTAATCTCTAAAAGTCTAGCCTGTATGGGTATTAAGATATATAGCAACCTCTCTCCTGAATTAAAGTCTTTGCCTCTCCATACTTTTAATAAAAGGTAGCAAACTTTGTCACTTGATTAGTCATCTTATTTTCTCTTTGTTGGTTTTTCTTTTTTATCTTAACTTTTTCTATTATGTGCTGCGTATTTCTTTGAAATAAAGTACTTACTTACTTACTTACTAACCTTACTAATCGCATTTAAAAGAAATAGAAGTCTATAGGATCTAGCTGCGTCTGGTTTGCTGTCCTTAGGGATAAGGACAGGTATAGCTATATTCCATCCTACAGGGAATATTTGTGTCGCTAAGAGGGTGTTTAATACTCCGAAAATCCACGTGCTACTAGCCTTCGTGGTTTCCTTTAGAGCAAATATGGGAAACCTTTGACATGTTGTGGGCCAAACTTTAGCGTGCAAATACGTTCGCGGGCCGCGTTTAAAAGTAGTGCATTTTAAAGTAGTGTTCATAATTTTTAGCGATAAATATCAGACATGAAATAATACGACAATGTTATTATAATGCAATTTATTAAAATAAGAAAATGAAATGACACAAATAGGTACAACATTATAATTAAAAGGTGAAAATTGGAATTATTACAAACTACGAAAGTTAAATAGCGACAACAAAATCAATGAGACCCTTGACCTTGAATTTGGGAAACTAATCCATCGATGTTTGGATGAATTCCACTGATACAAAGACGTAAAGAATTTTCCAAATTATCGTCAGTCAGCCTTGTACGATGTTTTGATTTATTAACTTTCATCATTGAAAAGAACTGTTCGCATTTATAAGTACTGCCAAACGCACAAATCAATCTTCTTGCGAATTTTGAGCATTAGCAGTATTTTCATACGCAGAGAGCCTGGTGAAATGGTAACTGTTACCAGACAGCAACCGTGCCTTCCACAAGCGGATTTTGTTTTGAAACGCTTTCATCGGAATTTTGTATGAAAAAGCAACTAAATTAAATGTGCAAAAAGATAATTTGATAGTCCTTCATTGCATTATCCACCAACAGAACTTGTGTTCTAAGTCTATTCGACTTCAGAATGCTATGAATGTGGTGGTAAAAACCATCAATTTTATTCGATATCGAGGGCTTAACAATTTCGTTGCTTTTTCATACAAAATTCCGATGAAACCTTTACGTAAGCCGACCATAGAAGGTGCACCATCTGTGCATACACCAATTAATTTCGACCATGGCAAACCAAAACTTGTAAATACCTTTTCAACTTCATTAAAAATGTCCTCTCCTGTAGTGGCTTCCTTTTAGCGACTGTCAAGCAAGCAATTCCTCAGTAACATTGCACACTTTATCAACATCTCGAATAAATATAGCCAGTTGAGCTGTGTCAGGCAAATCGGTGCTCTCGTCTAATGCTATGGAAAATGAATCAAAACTAGCCATACGCTCAGTCAAAGTTGTTTTTATATCATTAGCCATCATTTCTATACGTCGGGCAACAGTTTGTCTTGACAAACTAATTTTTCCAAATTCATTTTTCTTTTCAGGACACAAAACACTGCAAACTTCTAACATACGCCCCTTGATAAATTCTCCTTCGGTAAATGGGTTTAATGACTTTGCCAATTTTGAACTAACTATAAAACTAGCTTTCACAACATTATGAAGTTGTGTTCTTTGTTTATGAAACATTTGCTGCTGTTTTTTCAAATTTGCGGTAAGCTTCTGGATTTTGTCTTTTCTTATTCGTCCTGTCAGTGAGTGCAGCATAGGATGCTTAGTTGAGTAATGCCTCTTTATATTGAATTCTTTCATCACTGAAATGGATTCATTAAACAGCAAACAAATAGGCTTACCATTGCGCAAGATAAAAAAGAATTCTTCAATCCATTTTTCTTGAAACTGGCGACCCCTCTGCATCGACTTTTCGTCTCTTTCCACCAGACATCATTTTCGTTTACTTTTCATTCGATAAACTAAATAACAAAATATAATTAGTAAGCACTCAAGATGCACACAACGTCACAAACCAAATTGACGGCACTAGCAGTTCGTTAGGTATCGCTTGTGGCCGTTATCACCTTGGTAAATCAAATAGAACTGAACTAAAGTTCGGGCCATCCACCCGCTTATATAGGCAAAATGAAGGAATGATCTAGAATCGTCTGGTGTAGAACATTTGAGAAGCTATAATCTTTTGTTGCGCCGCCAGTGAAGCGGCAAACATCGACGGCTCACTTGATCCCGCAGGAGCAAGCGACAAACCCCATATCACTCGATCTTCCTCATTTGGAGTGAGTATATGTAAGTAGTGTAATATATTTTTTTAATTGGGTTTTTCAAAATGTCTCGCGGGCCGGATCAAATCTTACAGCGGGCCGGTTGTTGCCCACATATGCTTTAGAGCATCCGCGGGAATGCCGTCCAATCCTGTAGCTTTACCAATTTTCATTTTCCCAACTACCTGATTCAGTTCGTCATTCCTGAGTGTTGGTGTCGTCTCTGTGCCTTCGTGTAATTGTCCTTCAGTTTTCTAGGATACGGGAAGAGCCTTACCAGGATATGTCTGCTTTGTTTATAAATAAATAAGGATTATTATCTACTATCTGTTATTATTTTTGGTTGTGATGTTTTTTCTTTCTCTCTTTGAGCTAGAGAAACTGTGCCATCAAAAAAAATCTTAATATTGTCTGTCCTGATTAGTTGAAAAATTTCTAAGTGCTTATCATAACCTTGTTAAGTTTCCGCAATAAATTAAAGAATCCTGTGCTTAGCAGAAGATGAAATGGAACGAGGAGTACTCCAAATTTATGTATTGTTTAATCAAGTAATAATAAACCGTAGTGAAGAAACCGCTCACTCCAATATATACTCCTTTATTATTATTCATGAGCTTTTTTTTTTCCCCCGACAGCAGCGTCGGCTCGCCTCGGCCCCCTTTTTCGGGAATAATTCAAAAAGTAAATATTATCCGGGTCAAAATCCGCACAAAATATAATTAAGTTCTCGTTGTTTTAATTATTAATTAAAAATTTAGCCTCATCTTCTTTCGTCTTCCTCGCCTTATCCTGCGGCCGCTCCTTCCCGCCGCGCCGCACCGTCCAGACCGCACCGTCGCGGGCAATATCTAACAGTAAATTCCGAGAAAGTTTCGGGACATTGTTTTCGGTCGTCTCGGTGTAAAATAAAGAAAATTAAGGGACGAGATTAAAAAGATTCCCGACACAATGCGAAAAGATTAAGCGGGAATTAGAATCGGCACAACAACTAAATGTTATTTATTAAATAACGGAGAGCAATTTGTGCTCTTAAAGGAGGTTCCCTCTAAATTAAATTCGGAAAGAGGTTTGATACGAGGATTCGGGACTTAATTTCTGCGGATAAAGTTCTACCTTGCGTTGCAAATTGAAATTAAATAATAAAGTTCAATCTTGCAGAGTTTGAGCAATTTAATACTAAACCTCTTAGTTGTTGGTGAAAACCTTACAGATATTTACTCAACCAACTTACATATACAACTGAAATTCCATGTTTTCAAAGTTAAAATTTATTAGGCAGCCCTTTATATTTATTCCCATAAATTTTTCGTTAAGTTTACTTAAAAAAAAATCGAGGTTGCAGATATAAGTAGCTTGTAGATAAAATAAATGAAGTGTAAATTTAGCGGCATAAAACAGCGCTGTTTAAAAACAAAATCAACCCAAACTTGATTTATGGCAACGAACTAATGCCCAATTAGTATAAAATTTATAATCAATTTTGAATTGTTCAATACTTTTGTAAATTTAATTCAGGCTTACTTCCGAAAGCTGAAAGGTCTAGATATGAATTTACCAAGGCGTAAGTTTAGCAGTTGGTTACATCTAACGTCTTCCAAGATTATTGTGACCAAGTATTTCTTCAATGTAAGGTCAAGATATTCTGCGGCTACAAATAGCATATCTCCAAAAACTGTAAATATCAGAAATGATTTGAACAAGAAGCAAGAAAACAAATGTGTATAAAAAGGAAAACGTCCTTACATGCACCAGTTAGTTTTCAACATATTTCAAAACTACATGTTTTGGTTCAAAAAGTCATCTTCAGGTCTTCTACAAGTTAAAAAATACAATAAAATAGAATGAAGTGATAACGTCTAGTTATTACTATTGTATAACAGTTTTATTTTTTTTTATAAAATTGCGATTTAATGATATGATTAATGTCATTAAATTGCAACTAACAAAAACGTCATAATAGGAAATTTAAAATTAAAATGGACATTCAAATAAAGCAAAACACGGTAGACATACCAAACATAATAAAACAGCAAATTAAAATTCAATGTGAGAAAGTGCCCACGGATACAGAATCAAGACTAAGGAAGACATCGCAATATAATAAAACAGTCTAAATGAATCTGAAAAACGTTTCAGAGAAAAAGAAAAAAGATTTTAAAAGCCTATACATCTGTTGCGTCTGTGTAAGAGAAACACATACAGGGTGTTTCAGACCACTCGTCCACTATCTTTTTCTCGCGATCTAATGCGACAAAAAATTTAATAACAAAACTTTACCTAAAGAATCATTCGAAAATATTTTTAACTTCCGGAAACGTTTCATTATACCGGAAGTGGATAGCTAGTTTCTTATTTTAAATGGAATCATATGTTTTTCTTATCTCAATGAATTCTACAGATTATTTGAACACAATTTCACTAAAGTTCTCTATCCCTAAATCCACCGTTTTGAGATATTCACGATTATGTCAAAATTTTGACGTTTTCATCTCTTTCGAAAAATATACCATATTTTGTAAACCATTAAAGATAATGATGTCGTTTTACTAGTATCCAAGAAAAATAGTTGCTCCTACCAAATTCTGTCAAAAGAACCACTAAATTGTATACACAGTGTTCATAAATCGATTGTCAATTCGAATACATTTAACCTTAGAAAATTCTTTTTTTCAAATGTACATTATATTTCTATTATATACCATGCAATGTAGAAATAAATTCTCCGTCAATAAGTATAAAGGATGCATATACCTATTCCTAGTCGTTTTCAAGATATCAACCATTATTTACTTGGCTATGAAAATTTTTAGTACATTTCTTGCAGTAGGCTATGAAAATGACAAGTAGGTTTGACAATCATCAAAGCAGTGTTACTTTACTTCATCATTAAGATCTAATTTTTTCCATAGCAGATCCATGGTTATAACGTTGAGGTTGATAGGAGTATTATAAAAGATAATTTACATTTATTGCTTATGTAGAAGGGAATAGATGATACTCAATAATTTAAAGATGCCAGATAAAATGATGGTACATATTACATTAAAAAAAATAGATCACAATAATCAATAAAAATTCTTGCATTTAATGTAAAATAACTAAATAAAAATAAATTATTCAAAATGTCTGCCGTTTCTTTCTATACATCGCTCTATTCTGGCCTCAAAGTTCTTATGAACTCGAATTAGTTCATCTCTGATTATGGATCTACACGTTTGTCTTATTCTCATTTTCATTTCTTCCGCACTTTGCGGACGATTTTGATAAACAATATCTTTCACCCTTCCCCAAAAATAATAGTCTAAACATGCCAGGTCTGGTCATCTAGCTGGCCATGAAATTTCGGACCCTCTCCCAATCCATTTATTTGGAAACATTTCACTTAACTTTTCTCTGACATGTCCAGCAAAATGTCCAGGACAACCATCATGTTGGAACCACATATTTCTTCTTGTTTCTAACGGTACGTTTTCGAGGAGCACTGGCAATCCATTTGTTAAGAAATCTCTGTACACATTCCCGTTTACCGTTTCTTCAAAAAAGTAGGGTCCAATTATTTGGTCACCAAGGATGCCGCACCACATGTTTATGCTCCACACATTTTGATTGTCAAGTTCTTGTATCCAGTGTGGATTTTCGTGTGACCAATAATGTAAATTATGATGATTTACTTCACCATTACTTTTAAATATTGCTTCATCTGATCGCAATACCTTTTCAAAAAATCGAGGATCTGCAATTAATTTTGTTTGTGTCCATCGACAAAAACGGAACCTAGCCTGGAAGTCGCCGTCACGTAATTTTTGACGAAGCGAGATATGGTACGAGTGCATTTTGTGGTCATTAAGAACTCGCCATACGCTCACATGGTTAATGCCTGACTCTCGTGCTATATTGCGAGTGCGCTTGTTTGAGGATTAACTACGACTGCCCCCAAAACATCTGCTATTCTCTCATTTCTAATTAGCCGAACAATTTGCTTGCCCTTGTTGTGGTTTTTGCGCACACTTCCTGTTTGTTACACACAGACAGCTAAACGAGAGAATACCTTACGCGTAAACTGTCGTCGCTCTGGATACCTTTCGGCATATACACGCGCTGCCATTGCCATATTTTTTTGCCATTCACCCATAATCATCAACATGTCGAATGCTTCTGCATTTGAAAATGCCATCATAAAAATAAGACTTGAACAACAAAACTAACAAAATAACGCGTAACAATAAAGCAAACAACAACAAAGAACCACTAATAATGAAAATTCGACTATTATAAGGAGATTAGCAAAGTCAAGTTGACACTTCTCGATCTGAAACTGACATGACAACGCTATTGCTTGAAACTTGAATTTTCACAGGCCACTACTAAGAAATTTACTAAAATTTTCATAGCCGAGTAAATAATGGTTGATATCTTGAAAACGACTGAATAGGTATATGCATCCTTTATACTTATCGACGGAGAATTTATTTCTACATTGCATGGTGTAAAATAGAATATAATGTTACATTTGAAAAAAAAGAATTTCTAAGGTTAAATGTATTCGAATTGACAGTCGATTTATGAACACTCTGTATACAATTTAGTGGTTCTTTGACAGAATTTGTAGGATCACTATTTTTGTGGCTACTAGTAAAATGACATCAATATCTTTAATGGTTTACAAAATATGGTATGTTTTCGAAAGAGATGAAAACATCAAAATTTTTAAAAAATCATAAATATCTCAAAAACGGTTGGATTTAGGGATAGAGAACTTTAGTGAAAATTGTGTTCAAATAATCTGTAGAATTCATTGAGATAAGAAAAAAACACATGATTCCATTTAAAATAAGAAACTTGCTATCCACTTCCGGTATAATGGAACGTTTAGTTAAAAATATTTTCGAATGATTCTTTAGGTAGGGTTTTGTTATTAAATCTAGCTGCAATAGATTGCGAGAAAAAGATAGTGGACGAGTGGTCTGAAACACCCTGTACAACAAGCGAAATAAAAAGCATGAAAATAAAACTCGAAAATTAATAATCGAAATATATAAAATTAGTTTTTAATGTAATAAAATTTCATAATGTGACTTAATAAAGAAATATTTAAATTGATTTAAGATAAAATTGAAATAGAACAGTCAGTTTGAAGGATAGGTAAATATGGACAAATCATTATATTCTAACTGTTCATTCAACAAAATGACCGCCCCTTCAAGGCGATGCCTCTCTACTTCATACACTGAAAGAAAAATAAAATTAATAATTAACTCAACGAAGGTTTTCGTCCTAAATGTAAATAATAACTTCATGACATTTAGCTAATGTTGGAAACTTCAAATTACAAATATTTTCTTACTTAGTTATTTTTTTAATAATTCAATGTAAGTTCTTGTCTTCTGATGTGTTAATTACATAACTGATGTAAAAAAATAAAATAATTAAATAATATAATAAAAATAATTTTAAATATATCTTTTTCTCAGTGTATGCTTTGATAACGTAGAAAGCGCTAAAAAATGCATTAGTGTTATTATTCACAAATAATGATTTTGTTAATATGATGTTAATATTAATATTCTACGATGTTCACCATATTTTAAATCGGTCTAATGTAATAAGAGACATGTTAATGTTCTCATTACGTTTGTCCTCTCTCAGTGTATGCTTATATAATAAAGATCATCTGAGACTTTTATCGTGAATGTGTAAAAGGGTTATGTTGTCATTGTTGTAATTGGTATGATCAGTGATAAAATAGTGATAGCTCGCTGGCGCCTCACAGGCATTTTGCACGTGATCTCCTATACTACTACCGAGACGCGAGCTCTCTAGGGTTAAATGTTGAAAGAAACTTGATTTAGGTTTTTTTCAATATTCGTTAATTCTGAGCTTCAAATTTTTAGCTGTTTCTCTGATATAAACTGCATTACATTGATCACATTTTATCTTGTAAGCGCGACTTCAAATAAGTTAATATGGTTATTGTTGAAATTTAAAATATTGTGTATTGTTTTCTGGATTTGAAAACGGGTCTTATGCTGTAATGTTTGAAAAATTAGCCAATTTGAATGATACATTGTTGTATATCAATGGTCCGTATTAATGTGTGTGATTTTATATTAATTTATTTTTGTTTTTAATTATATGGCAAAACTTTCATTTATTATTTTTTCTCAAAAAGTAGTTATTGTATTTAATTTTCCTTAGCTTAAACAACAATAACTTGAAAAAATAAACTAAAACAAAGTCTACGTCGTCTCTCTATGTCTGCCTTATCCATTGTGTAACAGCAAATATGCCATGCCACCTACGGATTAAATTTCATTAAATTCTAATAATAAATTTTACTTAGGAAGATAATATTCTGTCACTATTTTCTATTCATCAAAAATTCTATTTTACTAACAAGTAAAATTCCAATAGAAAATCGACATAAATACATTAACCACCTTAAGAAAACAAATATCTGATTTACACACTTCCTCGCAGAAGTACAAACAAAACTACTCATAAATCATACAGTTTACTTGATGATGAAATATATTTTACGTTTCCACCGCCGAAGTGTTGAGTGAATGAGCAATAAATATCCAGAGACGTATATATTTTCCGTACCTTTATATTGTTCGAAATGTAAATATGTATATCTGTAAACACTGCAAAAACAAACTAAAATTTCTTAGCTCAAAACTTTTCAACTACCAGTTCATTCAATAGTACAAAGTGGTAAAGTGACGTTTACTTTTAGCTTTGGTTTTAGCTATAAGCTAGAGCAAGAAAGGATCATTCAAAGAAAACATGAAATTTTGTGTTGTCTAAACTATTTGTACATTCTAACAGTTACAATACGAAATAGGCATTCTTTCCGCTTCGGTGTGTCACTGGCAAAAGAAACACAGCCAGGAGCATTAAAAGAAAGAGTGAGAAAGTTTCAGCGAGAATTATTAGCAGGAGATTGAGTTCATATAATAATAGCAGGACATCAAGGTCAGATCTGGAATATAACCACAGATCAGAACATCTCTCTAAAAATAGCACAAAATCAAAGCTAGGAATAAAAATGTGAGTTTACATATACTGTTCTTTTGATTTTATGAAAGGTTCAATAAAACAACTATGCGAAGGAATAAAGAATAATTTAATATAATTTAAGTGAGCAACGGATTTAGAGACTGAAAATGTACTTTTCTTATCTGATAACGCATAAACACAATAATAGAAACCTTTATCCGGTTTAGCTCTACGATCTTTCAGTAAGCATACTTATACAATATGCCTGCAAAAACGGTCAGATTTTACCCATTTCGCATACGGAGCCCTAAATCGTTACAGATCCGCTATTCTGTTCGACAGTGGCGTTTATGTTGTTTCTAATTTGCAACAGATTCCATCTACCGGTTCCAATTTCGTTATATTTTTTCTGATCAGTAAAAATCATTTTAATCCATAGAATCCTGGAGCAGTAAGGGATCGTTAAGCAGTTGATGCAATTGCTGTTGTGATTAAATGGTTGATCCGTTATAATGCGAAGATGCATATCAGGAAATAAAGTGGACAATTTGATTATTGATTATTGATTTGATTATTGGAACATCTAAGAAATATATATTAATTAAACTAAGAAAAAATCGAATTGGTAGTGAATATATTTCTATCAACAATAACAATTCGAAATATTTTGCCAAATTCGTTTAAACGTGATTCTTATATAATATTTATACAAATTCAGAGAGGATAAACTTTATAGGTATAGTGTCATTGCGAGAAAAATTAAAATACTACAATTAAGTACCTATATTAAGTGATACCTGGAGTACAAATAAGTGAAAAGATTTCGAAGATATTTCCTAAAGAAGCGTATCTGTTACAAATGTACGACAACTAAAATTAGTTCTTTGGTTCAAAATATATAGTGTTTGCTTTAAGAGAACCACCCAGGCTAGAGAGATACCCCAATAATATTCTATTTTAAACTTGACTATTTTTAAGCATAATATTTTTAAGTACGTCAAGGTAGATGTGTTGTTTAAATCACATGAGGTGCTTTGAAGTTGCATATGTTAGTTACACACCTTTTCTCAAATGTGATGGACACCTTGTCAACTACTTTCTTGTAAAGTCATGCTCATTAATACTGTCTCTTGAATGAATTAACTAATTAATTAATTAACAGTTGCAGATGATCTAGGTAGTAGAATTATCTGAGCTACTTGCTATTTGCTAGATATTTCGTGTATAATATTTTTTATAATATTCCAAACAACCAAACATTGACATATTTCACACATATCAGCGAAGCTGTAATAGTCTAATTTCTTTTGCTTTCTCACCATAGGGATTTCTCTTGTTACTAGAAATGGGAAATAAGCTAAAATTAGCTAAACCTTGTGAATTTTATATTTGTGATGAAAGAAAGCGGAAATTTCTAAATATACTGCTTTGTTTATCATAGCTTTATCAAATGCTTGAAATTTTAATTTTTAAATTTAATACAACATGAATAACAAATATTCTATTTGTTTTTATATATTACTCTACTTAATAGTTGCGAATTTTATTTATATTTATAAATACTTTATTTTAAGATCTAAATAAAATTATTACGATATTTTGATGTTTTATTTCATCCTTACGAATTCTCTGATGTTTAATTTGACTATCTTGATACGTGATCTCTTATTTACTAGGCAGTACGAAACAATTGTCCATGCACCCATCAACCTGTGAGAACACGTCCTAGTCAGGACACTTTTTGGTGGAAAATCATCCATGATATAGCTGCATAGGGCACATGGGAATAGCCTTGATACAGGTGCAGATCCAAAAAGAAACTACGGGTCAAATCTGAATTTCTAATAAGCGAGTCAGGGCATCAGTACCATCAAAAATTTTCGTAGGAAAGTCGTAAAGGTCATTCAGGTAAAAATGGTGTATCGAAACGTTTTAGGTATAAATTTAATGGAACTGGAATGTTTATGAATGTGTGGTGTAAAATAGAAAGAGTAGCTAATGTAACAATCGCCTGCTGTGGTGGCCAGAAGAAGAATGAATTTAATTTAAACTTTCTAGTAATTATTTGGCCTCTATTGATGATCACTCGACAAGTTCAAAATTGAAATAGCGACCAAAACTGACATTAAAAGACCGCTAATCATTCCAGACGGAAGGGGAATACACAACATATTACTAAAAGCATAACACCCCAAAGAAAGGTTAATTTATCAGAACAATATTTATGCCAAATAAGCTTAAACTAACGGTTAAATACAGTTGATAATTTTTATCACCTACAAACGGCATTTTGATATACTTTGCCTTATCATAATGGTTGTAAATGATATAGTTTCGGCATTTAGAACATGCAACCGTATGCTTGGTTCCATGTTCTAAATTTCAATGACTTCTTTTCCATGCTTTTAAATTGTTTTAAATGAGTTTATGATGCCTCTCTAATCCTTGACAGTTTCTTTGTTATTTGTTTCTTGCTCCAAATAGGAATCTCAGATTAATTTCGTTAGTGAAATTACTTTCTAATTACAGGGTAATACTGGAACAAGACTTTTCTCGTGTAACAAGGCACTCATACCATATTGCAACGTACCAAGCTACGAAGTTAATCTCACTAATTTGATCTCAAGTACGTACTTACGTAGAAAGAATAGATTTGGGAGAAGCTAAAGGAGGGTAACGAAATTTCAAGGTATATCGAAATTAAGGGTATTAGCTTCAATTAAGCAACTATAATTACTAATTTAGACGCTTTTAAAGTATAAGTTGCGGTCTTTTGATACACGGATAGCACTTTAGTTTATACCTCGGTTTACACACTACAAAGAAATGTGTACGAAAAAGTTTTTAGAACATGAGTTATTTTTAGTTTGTAGTAATAATTAACAGTAGTTATTGAGTAATATTCTGTTGGAACTATAAACAATTTCTTGTTAAGCTTAAATTGAGGAATTGTTTAGTGACTATATTTATTACAACATTTACAACAACTTAATATTATTTGTAAGAGAAAATCATTACATACATTAATCAATGATGAAGAATTCGTATTATCATAAATCTTTCATATATTCAGTAAAAATCTGCATTGTAACCATTAACAGTTAGATTAAGTATATATGTGAATATTAATTAATAGTTATAGCTATGAATGACTTGAATTACTATTGTAAATGTTCAAACATGTATTACATGAACAACAGACCTAACCAATATTAATATAATATAATAATAATCGTGGTTGTTTGCCCGACAAACGCGATTTTTTGAAATGATGAACGCATCAAACAAAAAAAAAAAAACATTTCTTGGCATATATTCTCCACTCATTAGGTGTTTAGTCTAAGTCATCGTATTATGTGCCTCGCAAGAGTACGTTGAAGTCTGTGAACGAGCAAAGGCCATTTTGATGTTTAAAAGACGAAAGATAATAGGATTTTATTGAATTACATATCGGCAAGTTATTGCGTATGAAGTATAATTACTTACTATTAGATTTCTTTACAGTTTTATTTCTAAAAACGTACTTTTATGCCAAAGAAAATTTGAACCATAATAGTTCTTTTTGGTAATTTCAAGCAAATGCACAATTTACGTTGTAATGACATATATAGATCTGTTGAACCCGAAGGTCATTTTTTTTTACAACTCACATAAAGCGTAAACATATTAATGATGCATTAAGCAATCTCAAAATCAAATCTTGCTACTGATCATAATTTTAATAACATTGAAATTCGGTTACCTAGAAGTAGCTTCATAGTTAACACTAAGAAAATATTAGAAACAAAAAATAATACCGTAAATATCTACAATCAAGAAACATTATTAAAGAATACCCAATCCAAAATTCGACTTTGAACTACTTTTTACCTTAATATATCTATTTATTCTGATAAATAATTATATAATATATTATATATTTTTAGATAGAAGAGCAATTTTATGAGTACTATTATTACTAAATTATTTATAACACGGGGATTCGCAAGAAGCATTTATGTTCATTGGTAAATCCCTTCAATAAGCCAAGCTACATCATTGGCGCTAAGCTGTCTATTTAACCATTTGTATTTTGTTTAGGGGAAGATATTCTAAATATTAAGAACATTGGGGTATACTTCGATGACATCCGATGTAGTTTCAGAATTGCATTAAGAGCTGCAGATATTTATTTCAAGATAATTTGTTTATTCAATCTGGAGTTTCCTCCCGAATGTTCAGTGTTTTGCAGCTTCATAGAAACTTTCTTTGATAACATTAAAATCAAAGTATCCAACACCAAAATTTTGTGGAGGAACAGGAAGGTATCTAACAATATGTATCTTTATACATACTTATAACAGAATATCTTAAACTAAAAGCGTAAAGCGTCAATACCAAAAGTGTCTTAAGGTAGGATTTCGTTGCAACGTTCTGCGTCCACGGTTCACCGCGACATCCAGCAGTAACGGCTGACCGTAGAGGCTACATGCTTTCATTAAAGCGTCTTAGGTTCGCGTCTGCACAGTCTGCTAGAATTCAACAGTGCAAATTGATCTCCAAAATGAGCAGAAAAGCTCTAGCAACTTTAGCTTTGTTAGAAGAAGAAGAGGAAGATGATGATGTGGAGCTTATACTTTCTTCGCGTAGTGAAATGAGTGAGCTATATAGATTTCGAAAAGAAGAAGAAAGAAGAATATTAATAAAGAATCATCTAAATATTGACGACGAGAAGTTTCGTAGGTTTTTCAGATTAAACAAGGATCAGTTTAAATTTATACTAAACATTGTTCAAGCCAGTTTGAAGAAACAGTCTACAAATAATGTAAAAAATCCAATTCCACCAAGAGAAAAGTTGTGCATTACGGTAAGAAAAAAATGACTACATTTAGAAAGAACGTTTTATTCAAAATAAATACAAAGCAAAATATCTAATAGCAATATTAAATTTGAAAATATTTATTACTTAACTGACACATAGAGGAAACTGGATGTGATTGGGATTGAATTAGAGTTCGTATTGATGCAATTGTAGTATCTGTTGATGAATGAGGAATATATGATGATACGCAGGATATTTGAAGATTAGTAACAAGTGTCAAAATTTCCATTTTAACTTGAGATATTAGATTCGGAGGTGACTTTTTAACAGTTAGAGTAATGCTTTCTCATAAACAAATCCACCTCATCTTCCTCCTTTTGTTGAGTGAGTTTTGCTAACATTTGTAGCCGTTGTCTTGAGCGTTCTTCTAAATTATTTAATAATTTGGATTTAGCTGATAGTGAATTCGGAACTTCTTGAAAGTGGCATATTTGAGGGACTTGTAATTTCTACATTTGTCCTAAATCTCTTTGGGTTATGTATATCAGGAAATTCTAGTAATTTGATATCATCGTTCGTAACGGTATGTGACTGCAAATCGTTAGACTCATCTCCAACATAATTCTTTGAATTGTCAATCATGTCATAGTTTTGGGTTTCGCTAAAATTTTGTAGATGGCTGCAATTAATCATACATATACTAGAAATAAATTAAGGAATTCTATGATACCCTCGTTCTGATTTTACTTCTTCCAAGAATGTTAGTTGTTCAAATAAAGGGCATTTTGGTGGTCGTGCTGATGTTGCAGAGCCAGTTCCTTGTTTCTGCTTCCTTCTTTGCTTCTAGTTCCAAATTGGGCAATGAAGTATATTAGGAAAAGCTATTTCCAGATGATGAATTTCTTCCTAATTCAAATAAAAAACTACCATATGTTGTAGTAGGTGATGAAGCATTTCGGTTGCATCGACATTTGATGAAACCATATAGCAAGTTATCTGTTATGGCTGACAAAAGGAAAGCAATATAAAACTATCGACTATGTAGAGCACGATGAGTTACTGAAAACGCCTTCAGCCTATTATGTCAAATTGTTCGTGTATACTATACACCGATACTTGTAAAACAAGAAACATGCGATAAACTGGTCATGGTAACTTGTTGCTTACAGAATTTATTAAGAGCTGCATTTCTGGAAAGTAATAATGGACCATTTTACGTATATGATGCTGATATAGAGATCCCAAAAAATCTAACTCATCTAACGAGAGGAGGAGGCTTTGCTAATGCAGATGGTTTGGAAGTACGAGAGGTATTTGCAAGCGTGTTTAATGAGGAAGGAGCACTAGAGTGGCAAAGCAATCGTATTTTTTTAAGTTTCTATCGGATCATTTTGTATATTTTGTATCTCGAGATTATTATACATTATCCATAAATTTGAAAACAAACAAGAAATATAATTAAAATAAATAATTCAACATAAATAGACAGGGTTTTTTTTTTATTTACACTTACACTTTTTCGATAAACGTGCTCCAATATCACTCTATACGTTTTCACGTACTTGGAAATCTTTAAAATTTTTACGTGCATGGTCGTAAATATATCGCAATTCACGTATTTGTTTTATTAATATTTCATCATCAGCCCGCAGAAATTTTGGAAATTTTACTACTGTCTATTTGAATCGATGCGTCCGCGTCCAGACTTGTTTTTGAGCAGTGTAGACGTAGCTGTCAACGGCCGACCATTCAGCCGAGAAGTCGAGGCGTATTAACGAAAGCCCTTCTGTTTAAAATGCATTGTAGCAGTACACGACTGCTGGACGTCGCGATAAACCGTCGGCGCTGAATGTTTCAACGAAATCTTACCTTTAGAGCGCCCGTCAACGTCCTTGTCGGCTTGACGCCGTCTAGCTTTCTGGCCGGTATAACACCATCTGGCACTCCTACTGGCTTGGCGCTGTCTGGCGTTTTTGTAGGCTTGACGCCGTCTGGCGTTTTTGTCGGCTTGACTCCGTCTGGTGTTTTTGCTGACTTGACTCCGTCTGGCGTTCTTGTCGGTTTGACGCTGGGCGCTTCTCTTGCTATCTGGGCGGCGCTATTGTCCATATTTATGTCAGAATGATGTTTTCACTAGGGTGTAGTATTTTGTTGAAGGTTTCTGTCATCTTTTTTTTTGCTTCGGATTTACAATTCACATTTTGTGTGCTGTTAGATTTTCTTTTTTTTTTTTTTTTAGCGATTATGATTTTCTATTGACAGGACACCTATATATTTTAAAGCTTTTTAGAATTTTGTTGCCCCCAAAAAGATTATTTGACGGTAGGTTTGGTAGATATATATTTTAGAGTTTACATTGCAAGAAATGCTATAGCTTCATTCTTTCATTCATTAATTATTAAGTTAGGGTGGGCACCTAAAGCCCAATATCTTGCCCAGTAGGAACTTGAGAACTTTCTAGGGCTTCAATAGATCTCTCCCGAAATATTCCTGCCTGAGTACCTTCAATTCCTCAGATGTGCAGATTACATGTAAACTCCTCCATCAGACTACTGCCCCGTATGTTATCGCTGGTCTTATCACGGCAGTATATAGCCAACGGATCACCCTCGGCTTTAGTCCCCAGGTTTTACGAGCAACTCTCCTGCAGCGCCAGAATAGTTGCGTAGCCCTGGTCGTTGTTTTAACTAAGTGATTTTTCCAGCTCAGTTTCGCATCGAGGGTAACACCCAGATACTTTACTTCCTTGGTTAATTGTAACTCCTGCCCAAACAGTCTAATGCCGATGCCGCCTAGGTCATTGAGTTTCCTCATGTTGGTAAACGCAACAACTTTGTTTTTTTGTGGATTAACTAAGAGTCCTTGTGAAAGGCACCATTCCTCCACCATTCGCAGTGCATTACGTATGACGCTCGCCACCACGCCCGGGAACTTCCCTTTAGCTACAATGACAATATTCCTTTGTCGTTTAAAGATCTGATGAAATCATCCACGACCAAGCTCCATAGCAGTGGTGACAGTACTCTCCTTGACGACACCCTTTAGTGGTCCTCATGGCAATACTTTTATCTAGCATCTGGACATAGATCACTCTGCCTCTTAGCATGCAGTCAACCCATCTGCTTGTCGTGTGCCCAATGTTCCTGTGCATTAAAGATCGGTTGATTGAGGGCGTTGATGTGTTATCAAAGACGCGCTCTATGTCTAGAAATACTGCAAGGGCAACTTCCTTTTAATGTAGGCTCCTTTCGAGTCCTCCCACCAAACTATGGAGGGCAGCTTCTCCTGATTTGCCCCTTTGGTATACCCATTGCAGAGGATGCAGTGGATATCAGCTCCTTCTGTAATGTTAAGGTGCGTAATTTTTTCCATAGTTTTCAGCATAAAAGATGTGAGACTGATTGGTCTAAATGATTTAGGATGGTAGTATGTGTCCTTTCCAGGTTTCGGAATAAACACAACATTTATATGATAATTATTATTGTGCATAAGGAGATTGTTAATATTATGAGTAATGTTAATTATAATAATAAATCAGATTTGCTGATCATTTGCAATTTACATTGCAAGAGATATTATAGTTTTTGACATTATAAATATTGTTAGTTAAGAAAATAAAGCTTATGTATTGATCAATGAATATTTTCGTCATTTTCAATACAAGTGTTTGTTGAATAAAAAAATAGTCTTTATTAAATAAGCAACGCAAACATTTGCACTAATAGACGTTGTTCACTAAATCTATAAACCAAAATAATATATTAATTCACACTGTTTCATTAGCTCAATGAACGTGTTCACTGGACAAATTATATCCATTGTCTTTGTCCTATAATTTTCTATTGGTGTTAGGTACATTTTTGGTTGAGTGTACTGCTGTAGATAGTCAATTTAAACTTTTCTCAGGATTTAGATTTGAGTTATTCAGAGTTTATTCAAATTAAGTCATTATCAAACCAGAAATAGTGATTTTTAAATTCCAACAAACCGTATTAATAACCGTAGTAATAAATTAACCCTAACTGACCTAAATCGTTGGAGATAACTAGCATAAGCGATTTGCGTGGTTCCTTTCTATTTGTTGTTGACCTGTCTTATTCCCAAAGCAAACATTTAGTAGTGTATTTGTTTGCGCATACATTTCGTTAAGGGCACTGAATTGCCTCTATACGAGAGTGACCGCACCCCATTTAAGGGTTGGGTGATTGAATTTATAACGCCGTTAGTTCCAAAGTTGTTAACATAAGCACACCGTTCTGAATGCCAGGAACTTAACTCCTTTTAGGCAATGATAAGACCTAGAACTCTGAGGGAGAGCTATGAAAGTGATGTATTAGACCTTAATAATCTCGTAAAATGCGGTATATGTATCCTCGTTATTTTTCCATCATTATGTGTGAAGATAATGAATGCGAAAATAAAAATTGTGGATAATAGAATAGGAATCAGTTTTACTGCAATTTTAACATTCCACAAATTCGGCATACATATATACAAATTATATGCCTTTGTATTACCATGATATTACGTTTATGATAATTGTATTATTTATTGCTGTTATACGGCATTAAAATTTTAATGTACCCATTTCTAAAAGCCGTAAAAACAGAAATTGTTCGAAACGCTTATTGTTTTTGTCGCATTTGTAAATATTTACCGTGACATTAAGCCAAAAGCAGCGCCACGGAGTTTGCGACAACTTTTAATAACTTCTTGCAGTCCCTTCCCTCCGCGCTCGCCAGTCGCTCTGTCTGTTGTTTGCGTTTTATTTTCGTATTCCTCCGTATTCCGTTTGCTTTTTCACGTCGTCCTGGGTCGTTGTCGTTTTGTTTATATTTATTCGAACTCCTGTTGCTTTTTATCTTTTGCCTTGTGTTTCATTTTCATCGTTGTCGACTTCGTTGACATTTAATTTGTATTTCTGATGAGAGAACCAGACACAGTAACGTGTTCAGTATCTATCCATGTTTCGGGATTTGAGGGGAAAGTGAAAACGCTTTCTAATAGGTTAGTTTCTTGTATCTAAGTGTTTTGATAACTACATATGTAGGAACCATGAGTTCTTAAATCAATAGATCCTGTTTATTTGTGTTCCTAATAATTAAATGCAAGATGGTTAAGGAATTAGGATCAGGGAGAAAATATTTCACCAAACTTGAGTGTGTACATGGTTCTGTATTATACAATAGTGTGTACACTGTAGGCAATTCATACCCGAGAATACATTTCCATCGCAAATAATAGAATTGGAAAACCATGCCCCTGTCAGGGCTATGCTGATGACGACAGTAGAAACATTGCCGAAACGTCGGATTTAAAAAATCTAACAGACGATGGAAACAGCCCAAACATCAATTCATGCTCATTTTGAAACCATGAGCTTGTTTCTCAAATGTGAATTATTTACCAATTTAAATTAAATTAAATAAATTACCTTCTATGATAACTATACTTAACTCAAAACAGTTCTGTATATTTTAGCACCTGAGTTTTTTAGTTCGTTTATTGATAATGGTGGTATGAGAATGGGGAATCCACAAGATACATTGCATTACTCACTAACAGTCTGAATATATGTAACTGCATAACGAACTTTCTTTACCCACCAACGCTTCTCCTACCTCTTACAGTAACTCAAGACCGTTTACCTTTTTTTCGTCGAGGGAGGGAAAATCTACAACCAATATCTTCATCTATGCAGTGATTGTGGGGTATGCCGGACGCTTACCGACCGTTGCTATAGCAAGAGGGTGGAAATCGCCAGGAAAATTGGAAATTTAAAACAAATGAATATAAAAAGAAAGTGAAAATGACACAGAGAGACACGGCAAATAAAATTTTGTTGTTAGACGGTAAGTGTTCGGGGTAAGTAATTTGGAGTTGGAAAAGGTTTAAGACAGCACCTTCTAAAATTTATTTAATCTATTGGTTTGATTTGCCGCCGTAAAGTACAAGTACGTATTCCTGGTAATAAAATCAAAAAAAAGAAAACTATAGAAGGGTTTTAAGAGATTGAAGAAAGGAATTATTTATTTATTTATTCTGTCTGATAATTTTGGATTCCATATATGTAAACAATGAACAAACAAAGTACCTACAAGAAAATGATAGGAGATGCAACAGATCAAAGCAAACTGTCAAGTTCAATGCAGAAGAAAGAGTGTACTACTTCGAAAAGGTTAACAAGTTTAAGTACCTAGGAGTAACGATAACATCAAAAAAAAAAAAAAAAAGAAAAGAGTGGGAAATAGTTAAAAGTTAAAGCAGTCTTGAAGGAAAATAAAGCATTAACGACGTTATCAAAAACATTAACATGGGAGACAGAGTGATTCCTTTGATGTTTCAACACTATGCGTATACTATGTACCTTAAATTATCGTAAAAAAAGATCTGTTCCAAGATATTTACAAAAATCTGAAAATTGTGTAAATTTTAAAAGGGAAGTGTATTCCGAACTGCCGCTAAAAAAATATATGTAAACCATTTCTATAAATTTCAAGAAAAATGGTATCTATGAGTACGTTTTAGAAAATACAATATACAGTTTTGTATAAACAACATTCGTTAAAGAAATATTTGGGGAGCGTATCATTTCTAAACTTAGTTTTAATTTTAAATATTAGAATTATTATCTATTACGCTTTCCAGTAATCTCGCGTTACAAAATACATTATGAAAAGCAATTTGATCTTTATTTTCCTTTATATAAATAATTATTTGTTAGATACAAATAGTACAGGGCATTACTTTTGAACTCTGGGTTAAAATCAATTTTGTGGAAACTTTGCGGTGGGTACAACATCCTACATGCTCGAAATTGTTTGGGAATTGTTTTGAATATTAATAATATAACTTGCTGCATGAATGCGGAATCCGGATTTTACCACAAGCTTTCTACGGAGTTTATTAAGGCTAAACTTTATTAGCTGTTTCCTTTGAAAATATACATATTTATGCGCTATTTCTTTAATATTTCACATTGGGAGCGTAACTGCTTTTATTGCTTTCTTTACATTCACATCAAGACAGTAGCCAACGAAAACATGCAGCTGAAACCGAAGAAAAACCTTCTGGGTAAATAAAATAATCAATTGTGCAATAGGAAGTCTAAAATTATATTTAAAATTTTCCCTAAAAAAATTGTAGTAGTTATTTCATAAAAATAGGGTTCCTGTAGTATATTTCAATCATTTCACACTTATTTTTACTGGATCTCACATAGGTTAAAATATTATTTTCTTCTTAGCATGAAGAATGATTAATAACGACAAAGCTAGATAATTTGACGCTGCATCAGTCCTGCTTAAATCAGCCAGACAACGACCACCAGAAGACCAAGAACTGCTTGTAGCAAATACACTGCGACTTTTGTCAGTGATATATCGGGGGAACCGTAACAAATTCACGTGATCGCATAGAATAGCGCCAAAAGGTAACACGCCTAAGCATGATTAACACAACATGCCTAGGAAGATGTTCGTAAAATTGTGCGAAATCAAGCAAGTCTTCTGGGAAGAAAGACAACTTTATCGGTAGAAATCTGACAGAAACAGTTTGCATGGATACAGCAAGTATTAATTAATGTTAAATCACCACAAATTGTAGTCAACGGCAAACACATGATACAATTTCCAGAAATTCATATTTACTTATGATTTGGGTACCACCTTTGGGTGGCCAGACTGTTTATTCACCTCTCGTTTGCCAAAGATGTAACAATAAGCTAATATAATCGAACTCACAAGATACAGATACTTGCAAATTTAGGAAGAAAAAAGCAAGGACTATTTCTGCAGCAGCCATGCAACGCCTCTTAGATGTTTCTCTTTTTCAGTTAGTGATAAGGGAAGAGGCAATAACAGCACATTTCTGATGTATCAAGAAACCACATGCTGCATATTATTAAAATAAAACCGGAACAACGCAACCAAGCAAATTCATGGAAAAAAAGATTATTGAAGAATTATCATAGAACAACAGTAAAAAACTGTTAAAGCTTAATAAGAATCATATTTGCCCAGTAGTAAATCTACTAGCAGAACGTTGTACACTGAACAGAATTTTAGAAAATGTTGGGAACAGTGCTAGATATACGTATTGATACATTTTTAATACGGTCACACCGACTGAATACAACGACTTGAATTAACGCAAGGTCCTGGAAGTAAAGAAAAAGTCATTTTTGGAAACCCAAAAATGAATCCAGATAATTACTTCAATCAACCAGCTATCCATACCTGAACAGATTAGTACAGGGTACATAAAAACTCTTTTAGAAGTTTTTTAGGCAGATGCTGAAATATTGAGACATGATACCTAACAATACTCCAGAACTCCATTTATCTGTTGCCAAAGCTTCCCATTTATTTTAATTCTTCTTCAGTAGTTAGAAGTACAAATAGACAGAAGTTACACAGTAATGGGCAATACAAGAGAAAAAATAATAATAGTAAATTAAACATTACAATAAAGTCGTAAGATAAAATTACAAATATTGTTTAAAAAAAACTAAAATGAAAGCAAGCAGTTAATTAAAACTTCAACAGGGAGAAAAATAGAAATCTGCAAGAATACGCAGGCGCATCTAAAACAGTAGAGTATTGCACAGGTGAATTAAGCTGACAAAGTAACATAGAGGGACTACGCAAAAAGTTTAGTTATAACCATCACTATTATTGTCATTATGATTAAGTTTCTTACCATTAATATTAAAATGGAACGAATAAATAAAACTAGAGCCGTTGGTGTACGTTCTGAATTCGAATTATCATATTGATTGTTGCAAGTCATTCCTAAAAATAGCCAGATTTTTCCATGATTTTGTTTGTCTACGATCTAGACATTCTTAACATGGAATTTATAACTTGTGCAGAGAGTATGGTCAGTTAGACCACTTTTATTATTACCAGTAGAGCAGTCAGGTGGGTGCTGTTACAATTTATAACAATTAGTGGATATGCTATGAGGGTTCTGGTACAAAATTCCATATGCTTCACACAGAGGGTCTCAACTCGCACTTTTTCATCTCCGCTCCTACCTTTTTGGCCGAGTCTTGTGATTGGTCGATAAAAGTGCTGGCACAGGGCACTATGAAAGGGAACAGTTGTTCCCGGAATAGTTTAAACAGTTTCTGGAACAACCTAGACAGCTTCCGGAAAAGGGTAAAACAGCTCCTGGGATACCTTAGATAGTTCCCAGTACAGATTAAGTTGTACTTATAGGAGCTATTTGAACTGTTGCAGGAACTGTTTAAACATTTAATTTTGTAAATAATTGAATTAACGTAGTTAATTAACTGATCTTTCATTTTAGAGAATACCTAAAGCACCGTTAGATCTGTAGCTGTAGAAAGCTGTTTTTAAATATTCCAAATTCTTAAGAACAGAAGAAAGTTTACGAGAAAGATGTGCATTCCTGTTGTTCAACCGGGTGGCTTTCAACTTCTGAGTGGATTCTACTATGGACCTGAAACAGAATGGAAGTCACTAAGTTATCTCAGCAATAACCGTTTTTTGAAAATGTTAAACAAGATATTTTATGAAAATATTTATTGATTTAAGTGCATGTCGCATATTCTTGATCATAACGTTGTTCCACAGACTTTCCTTTCCACTCCTTTGGAAGTGTTTGGCAAAAAGCAAATTACTCAACAGTTTACTCGATTTTATTAATGACCATTTACCAAAATAATACCACAATACTGTTCGGGTGTTCTACAATTTGACGTGTTCTCCACACAATCAGGATGAAAACAACTTATTTTTAACTCTACTTGTTACACATTTTTTTACCTCCACAATCTGTAAGATCGATAGAGGCATAACATTAAATAGAAACCAATTGAGGAGACTAACGGTTATCTACAGGCAATCGAGCAGGGATCATAAAATTTTATTGCTATTGACCTTCAATACCAAGATCCAATTGGTGTGATATAATGTTTGTTTAAGGGATACCCAATTTACGTGTATATACCTATATTTACACGCTAACACTTGTAATCCCAGATTCGACCGCTACATTTAACTTGAGAGTACCGAAGCCCATTGTCCAATTACATACATAGTCGAGATGGTATTGTGTTATTTTATCGCCAACGCTATCGATTCGATCAACATAAGCGGTAATGTCGTCATTTATAACGCCACAAGATGGCGCGCGGACGGAACGGAAGCTCAATTAGCTCTGTTTCTCTTTTTTTTTTCCTCTTGGTTTTCGGTCCCAGCGCTCCTTTTTATTTATGTCGCTTTGAACTTTTGCCGACATAGAATCTCGGGTCTCACCGAATTGGCACCCGGCATGAGAGACAGTAGCAGTAAACTTTGTCGCTACGGCAGAGGACAATCGTTTCTTCGTCCGGTGGGGCCAAACGTGAGTTATGTATTTTTTCGGCGGATCGGATTTATTGACGAGCAAAGTTTTTGCATACTTTTTCCAATATCCCCGATTTTTAGTATCATTTCGCTGGATGATAAATTTCCCTAATTACAAATTCTTCCTTTTTCTTGGCGTACGGAATACCTGTTTGTCAATAAAGCATTAAGGAAATTGTTGGTCCATAGTCAATATTGAAATTAAATCGGGAACCAAAATAGAAAATAAACAGAGATGTTAAACTAAACTAAAAACATGGCACAAAAGTAAAATCATGGAAACGATTTTAAATAATTGTCAATGAAATGTGTTAAACACGTAGGTAATGCCACTAATTCTACTCTTTTATTCATTATTATAAATAAACAGGCTTCTTCATTCAACATTGGCCGATATTCATCGCTTAATAACAATTAATTTTTTTTTGCTGCAACAAATCACTTTGATTAGATTTCGGTGAAATTCAAAATAACTGAGATTAATAGTTCTAACTTCCAAGCGTTAGCGTTAATGAACAAAGCAGGTAATTTAAAAACAAGCCAAGAGATCATGGATGTAGAGAATATTACAGCAAATCGGTGTAAGTTATAATTCTCCACTCGACAATATAGAAATGTACAGGATGTTACTACTTGAGAATGTAATGTATGATACCGTGAAAAGTTTTTACTACATTTAGATGAAACAACTGTTAGTGTTTGACAGTTTTAAAATGCGACACCCTGGTACTTAAAGAAAGCGAAAATAAATCAATTATGTGGAACAGTGTAAAAATCAAAATTTTCACAGGAACCGTAATGTCTTAGGAACATCTGAAGGTAGGAATTCAAAAATGTACTGATATAAAGAGTGTTCCATTTAAAATAACAAAATTCATGACGACTCATGATCAGCTGGAAAATTGAAAAACTTTAGGAAAAAGAGTTTCATTAAGTTAGAAAACTTCCATATACCTACTTATTGTCTTATTGTATTCTATATGCATATGTAGATACTGCTTTTACAAAATTAAAAGCAAACTATTGAAACAATATTGTTAAATACATTGGGGAAGGGAAAGTCGACATACCTAAATGGGGAAAACAGACAGCAAATTGTGCACAATTACAATAATATTTGTGCTAAAAGTATGTTCAATATGTAAAATTACAGTAGCAAAGTAGGTAGAGGCATACATTTCATGCAACTGATTTTTGCACATCAATCAAACCAAAAGAACTGATAGTGTTGTAAAACTCACAATGCAACCAGTTGTTGCTCAAAAATGGCGTAATTAGGATGTATAATTTGTATATGCCAACAAATCACTCACAATAACATTTAGCCATTAGACTAATTGAGTGTTTGTTTGTATTGAATTCTCATCAATATACTAGTGCCGTTGTGATTGCACAAGAAAACGAAATATAGGTATACATAACTACGTATGTATGTCTTGCATTAAATATTGAAAATATATAGGGAAACATTTTAGCTAATTGATTGAAAATGTAATATTAAACATATTGTGTGTTAATTTTAATACGTACACCTCATACCTCTGAGCTTTACACGTAGGTTCTTGTATTGTATACAGCGTATTGAAAATGTTTAATATAGTAGCAGAATGCAATGGTTTCTTGAGCAATATTTCAGACAAAAGGCGAAGGAAAACTATTAATAAACAATTGTATCCGTACCCAACAACAACGATTTACTAAATAAATATAAGTAAATATATGAGTCAAAAATATCTCGTAAATAAAAAATATTTAAATTACTCAGATCTACCTAAATACCCAAAGAACTCTTCGTAAGAGACTATGTCGATTATTTGCTTACAAGTTTGGATAAGTTTTGTGATATCTTCTGCATGTACTGACGGTGTTCCTAGTGCGGTGGGCATAAACAATGAATAAGTTCATAATCGCATCATTTGCATACGAGACTTCTTTAATATATAGCGATTTGAAGGAAAATATTATTTAAAGGTGTCTTAGTAAGTTGGTCCAAGGCTTTCTTAAGCTTTGTTCAACAATTGCGAAGTAAGGATCGAATTTTGATCGAAAAATTGAAATTTATTTTTATTTATTAATTTCCGGAGCTTACATTCGCAATTAATTTGCTAAAGATGGTACTACAGCTGCAATTGTATCCAAAGGATTACTTCGTACCATCCGTATTCTATTTGAAATTGGTATTCTGTAGCTGTGGAATTTTCTGATAAGGCGAACAGAACTAAATTCAAGTTTAAATCCTAAATAGCGTATGCACAAATACGTAGGATATACATAGTTCCGGTATTGCTGTCTAGTTAATGTGCATTTAATATCACGTTGTACTTCAGCTCATATCGTAAAGCAATCATTTTGAGAAGGTATTATGCAGATTCATAATACGTATGTATGCATACTATATGAATCTCTAGGACAGCCCTAAAGCGAAGATTAGTTTATAGAGCTACATTAAATACATTTGTAATACTTTTTAAAAGGTTCTTGATGTAAGTTGTTGTAAACTACAAAAATTATCTAAGCATTCACGTTCAGCTCTCGGGTCACGTTTTTAACTTGTTCTGGGATGTTTGAGGTAAAGAGGTGGTGTTCTTTTATTGCTGCTATGTAGATATTTGCTGAATTGTGTTTAGAACAAAAAAAAATATATGTATCTGAATTTCTTGTTTGAGTTGATTTAATTTCATGGTTTTTCATATAAGTATATTCAAGAGTTAAATAATTGGGTATTGTTTGTGGCTTGGTTAAAATTATATAGCGTTCTTTACCGCTTCTATGAGCAATTGTTGCTAATTAAAAATGCATATAAATACTATGTTAATTTCAATCTACAACATGTAAAATACAAGCAAATTTAATTACGTGAAACTTATTATTATTATCTTAAATAACTAAGCCGCTCATAGTCGCGTCGTTCTTGTATGTTTGATCGATACGCAATCGTAGTTTCTAGTGCAAATGTACTAGAACATTCAGGAGAGATATAGACTACTTCAGAACCATTGGGACTAAATATAAGCACCCTTGTGAACGAGGAAATGATAGCTATACTGGAAAATTCTGTAGAGACAGCCAATGTGAAAATAAATGGCGAATTCAAGTAGCGGATATAAATTGTGAATATAAAAAAATAGTATTTGAAGCGAATTCGTTTTGGTAGTGCATCATTTATCTATTATTAGTGTTATTTTATTTTAATTAAACTTAAGTGTGGAAATAAATACTTTTCATTTAATATATCGCCTGTGTCGGTTGTTTTAACATCGAGAACGTTGGGAATATGTATATCCCTATAGGTTGTGATTATATTGTTCTTGCTCAGCTGAACTAAACCTGAACATTTTTTTTAATCAAAAAGTACACATATGCGTAGATAAACGCAATCTAAAAAAATAATTTAATTTATTACAGGTATTGAATAGTCCTTTCGCCTTGTCCTTTATGGGACACATCTAGAAAATCGCGGTGCATGACATCATAAAATCTTATATAAGCAATTGTATTTTTAAAGTACAGAATACAAAATTTTTTTTTTTTGCAAAATTTATTTCTCTTTGATATCTAATACCATAAAGAGGAAGACTACTTGATCGATAGAAATTTAAATGTAAAAAACAATCATTAAATTTAAAATATAAGGTGCTTCTGCACAAGTAATGTGTCTCTAGATTATTAGGTAAAAAAACAGATGGTTGATGTACTAGACAAAAAGTAATGGTCTTAAATTAGAACCCTGCGGAGCACCTGAAGAAGGAAAGAAATCGTAAGACTTGAAACCATTATAATGTAGATAGTTAGATCTACTCGAATAGGAATTCCATTCACTGCAGCAAAGAAGTAAAAAGGTCAAAGCAGCATAATTTCTCAAGCAACATGCAATAGTTTATACTATCGAAAGCGCTACTAAAGTCTGTATACACTGTGTCAACCTGCTTCTGTCTGTCCAGATCCCTACAAATAAACTACGAGATATTGACCAAATTGCTAAATGTTGGCCGCCCACGAACAAAACCGTGCTGATGAGGCCAGATAAAAGTCTTAAGATGCTCTTATAGATGGTGAAATAAAAAATTCTCATAAACTTTGGCAAATGGTATTTTTTGCATTTAATAAAATGGATATGGGTCGGTAGTTATTTACATCAGCTTTTGCATCTTTCTTAAATAGCGGAGAAATTCTGGTTCTTTGCCATAATTTAGGAAAAATCGACGTTTGAATTGATAGATTAATGATAATTGCTAACGGCTTAGCATAAACTATCCTATGCAGATTTTGTGGGGAACAGGATGAAACATCCATCCACCTCCTCTCAAACTGCGTAGCACTGTGCAACCCGAGGGCATTGTACCTGGGTGCATGTGAAATCGAAGAGGGAGACTTACCTAGACTGGGGCCCTCTGACATCCTACACTTTTTAAAAGGAATAGGATTGGAAGGCCAGCTGTAAAGCAGCAAGAATAGGGGACACAATAGATCTTTTAGGTCGCAGTGTAACACCACCCTTCTATTACATACATACATACATACATACAAACTATCCTAGCATCTCAATAAAAGAGATGGAATTAAATCATCTCCAGAAATATTATCATCAGAGAATGCAGACATAATGTTTATTAGTTTACTTTCTGAAATTAATGGTAAATTAATAGGAAGACTGCTACTCAAAGTACTATTTGCAAAAGGAGAACTGGCGAGGTAACTGGAACAAAATTTATCAGCAAATGCTCGGATAGCATTTGGGATCCTGGTAGAACGTTGTTTATTCCGAATATATTGGAATATTTGTTTGGGATCACCCCCAATAAATGTTTGAACAGATGTAGCCTCTTAAATTGGTTCAAGACTTTACCCCACGATAGTTTGACAAGTATTCTAATTTCATAGCTAAAGCAAGCGTCTTTTCAGCGTTAAATATTATGATAATTACTAATAATACTAATTATTGATTCAATCATATCTTCACAATTAGAGAGAAGTCAAAAAATAATAGAAAATTTTCTGGAATACTTTTAGCATTACAATATCTTAGAAATAAAAGGCTTATGGACATGTATAAGATTTTTTTTATTGTATATCATTTTCTTTTTATGTAAAAATGTTGCAAGTAAGTAACATATATGGGTGTAACATCACCCTTCTATCTACATACATACATACAACATATATGGGTGCCTAATACTGTACTGCAGGTAAATAGTTTAAACCACCTCGTTAGCAGATATATTTAATTAAAAGCAGTTATATATTTCAAATTGCTTAAATGTTAGTTCACTTTATGCCCTAGTAACCTGACTGAAGTAACGTATGCTTGGCGTTAGATAAATATGAACCTGCAATGCACATTGCGTTCACGAGCAACAACAATTAATTTCAACTACTGTTTAATTGTAAACATATTACTTTAAAGGGAAAAGCGTTCACGTACACAAATGCCTACGTTCATATTTCACCAGCAATAGCACAAAATTTGTTTACGAAACAGTACCATTAGCCGACGCATTTGTATTTTATCGATTTTAAATTTGCATCTAATTATGAGGGGGCGCAACTAATTTCCCGGGGCGCCGCTAAAAATCCGGATTTTTTAAAAGTCAGAATTCGAATACTATTTTGTAATTTATCACCGGCGGCAAAAAAGTCTGCGCAAATTGCGGTCCGATATTTGGCGGTGTGACGAGGACCGCGCTAGAATTGGAGCAGAGGTGACGCGCCGAAGTCAGATTAGAGAATTACGGAGCGGATGTTAGGGAGAGAGCAAATAAGAAACATCCATTGGGGCAGCCGTTCTGGTTGATGAAACCTTGTAATCAAATCAGGCGGCTGCCTAATATTTATTTTTCCCTACATTGATTTTCGTCCAATTATGCGACAGATATCGAATTCCTCTTGGGTATTTACTCGGTAATTGTTGTTAGGTGCACGTTATTTGCAAAGCAGTATCAGGTGAACTTATGAGCTCTGTATATCGTTGCTAATGGTGCACGGGACATTGTGCATATCGATAGTAAGTTTGTAGAGTACGATTTTTATTACTTTTATCTAAAAATATCCGTCTTTATTGTTCGTAATAGGCATAAGTGCTGCGAACGCTCTGCAAACGATGTTGCAATGTGCGGTCGTTACAAAAAAAAAGAAAAAAAACCAAGGCTTTACAGTGCTAAACACAATCGATCTAATCCATAAACAAGTTAGGTGCACCAGTACCTAGGATATCACTCGCCTATTTTTTTGAGAGGGCAACTACGATATGACATATCGTATTATTGGCCAATAAATACTTAACTAAATATGTAGTTGAGCCACTTAATAAATCCATACTCAGGTCACAGTGAATTCGAAGCTTAATTTTCATGGCCGAACTTGTTAATGAATTGTGTCTGACTATAGATCTATATCGTTTTACTTGACAGAACAATCTAAACTACTACTCTTAAAGTTACTTTGTGCGCATTGTGTAAAAGAAATAGCTTATTGAAATGTTCGCTCCAACGTTGAAAGTCAGATACAGATTTCTTGGTATTGATGCAAAATTGCAAGTAGCTACTTACTATAACTGAAAAAGTTATAAGGCACTTACAATTAATAGCATCTATTTTTTGTAAATATATTCTAATGAAGAAGTTTAGGTAAGGTTAAGGCTCCTAAACGCTTGTATGTTCCAGGGGAAGGATAATATGAAAAGTATGGAAGTATGTTCGCTGATATAGTCTGTCCATAGATATAACGATTTGACTTACTCACCAGTATTCGAACTTCAGAAAAGAAGTGTTTACCCAATCCTTCTAACACAGGTGGGACACACGTATTCACAAAGATTATTATATTAAACGTCTATTATAAAAATATTTATGTTCGATTTTTAAATATATTGATAGGCATGCATGCACATGTCCGGAGTAATCAATCCAAATTGACTGAGGTTGACAATATAAAATTTAAGTTTGCGCCACTGAACTGCTGGCTCATCTGATTTTTTGTTATTGGTTATGTTGAATGCGGAACGCGAATGAAACAAAGAAAGGTTGCCCCGATTTAGCCATTTACGATACACCAATACCTCCTACCAAAAAAAGTTAACGACCTACGCAAAAATGTATGTGGCGAGCGCATTTAGGATGGACTATAGCTTTTACTACGACTGCGGCTTATCGGTGTAAACAGATGTTATGTATGATTCGTTCTGTATTTATCCGACGCAGGATTTCTTGTTCTTATAATTTAGTTTTGTTATTAAGACATAAGCAACACAAGAAGATGGTGTCAATCGATGGGACTCAATGTCAACCCCACTAAGACAACCCTAGTAGCATTTACTAGAAAAAGAAGTAACCAACAAGCCCAAAAGAGCTCTGAAGGTGCGCAGAAACTTTGCAGGGAAAAATTGGGGATGCAACCCAAAAATACTGCTTTGGATGTATACAGCGATAGTGAGACCGATCATCACTTATGCATCAGTAGCATGGAGCAAAAGAACTAATCTGGCCACCGCGAGAATTAACCCCTCGAAAGTTCAAAGATTAGCATGTGTATGCATAACGGGGGGCTATGAGAACTTGCCCAACAGCAGCTATCGAAGTAGTATTGGATCTTACCCCCCTCCATATTGTAGTAGAGGGCGCGGCAAAAAGAACCACACTCAGATTAGTCAAGGAAGGAATGATTAGGCATAGGCCTCAATCTCCTGACGGTGATCAAACCTGGGATATGCCCCGGGATGATATGTTAAAAAAATTCAGCTTTGTGAAGGAATTCATCATAAAGCTGAGTACAGGAGCTAGTGGGATCATAACACCATCTTGAACTTGAATAGCCATCAAATGGTATACTGATGGCTCCAAAACGGCAGAGGGAACTGGAATAGGAATATATGGGCCTAGAACCACATATTTTGAAAGCTTGGGAAAATATCCAAGTATATTTCAGGCGGAAATACACGCTATTGAAAGATGTGTCCAGTTTAATATAGATAGAAATTATCGGAAGCAGAAGATTATCACCATGTCTGATAATCAAGCAGCCATCAAGGCGCTGAGTTCATATGAAGTCAGTTCCAAGATGGTCTGGGAATGCCTAGGGAAATTAAATGAGCTAGGCAAAAGAAATAAAGTTACCCTCCTGTGGGTTCCGGGTCACACAGGAGTGGGAAGGAAACGAAATAACGGATAACTTTGCAAAAAAAGGGAGTTGGAATGCCTTTTATAGGGCCTGAACCCTTTTGCGGGTTAAGTAGCAGTACAATACTGAAGAAACTAAAAACTGAAATGGAGCAGAGAAAATCCAGTTACTGGGAAAATCTCCAGGGAATGAGACAAAGTAAAATTCTTCTGGGAACTTATAACCAGAAGAGGTTTACAGAATGCATCAACCTGAGTAAGAACAATGTTCGCATATTAACAGGAATACTTTCAGGCCACTGTAAACTGAAAGGACACCTGAGTAAGCTTCGATTAGCGAAGGAACCTGAATGTAGATTTTGTGGGGGAACAGGATGAAACACCCATCCACCTCCTCTCAAACTGTGTAGCACTTTACAACTCGAGGGCGTTGCACCTGGAAGCATGTGAAATCGAAGAGAGAGACTTACCTAGACTGGGGCTCTCTGACATCCTACACTTTCTGAAAGGTATAGGATTGGAAGGCCAGCTGTAAAGCAGCAAGAATAGGGAACACAATAGATCTTTTAGGTCGCAGTGTAACACCACCCTACATACATACAAGACATAAACAAGCACGCGTTGAAATAATATTTTTATGTGTTTCTTGCTAAAATAGATTTTCTGTTTTTAAATGTTCGTATTGATTTATTAGAATACCTTATTTCGCATATATACGGCCAATATGCAATATAGTGGATAGACAAGTTTCTTTCTTCCATTTTCGTAGTTTTTTAATTGTAACATTTAGTAATAAGTGAATTTGAATATAAATACGTAAAATATACAGTTTTCAATAGTAAATGCAAGGACATGCTTTAGTTTGCTAGTAACGTATCATACATATATACATGTGATACTGTAATAACAAAATGTTCTCACTATAAATTTATTTTATTGTTTTATCTAATTATAACATTTGCATAAATTCATTTCTTCAATCTTGAACCATCCAATGCCTCTAGTCCCCATTATTTTCGATTACTTCCTAGAAGTTCCTCATAGTTTATCTGCATTTTCTGGAATGAAGTCTTTGTATATGTATAAACATATATTCTGCTTTAATGCAGCTCAAACATTTTCAATAGGGACTTAAGTCCGGACTATTTAGAGACCAGGTAAATACTTGTTAAATAAATGTTTGCGGGATGTATCCATTCATGCACAACTTGCGATTTCTGCACGGGACAGTTATCGTGCTGAAATACAGAATTGTCTCCATATTTACCGATGGCATCATCAGATTTATAAGGATGCCTTGATTTCAGCAACACCTACTGCTTTCATTTCAACTATTCAGTGTTCTAATTTTTTTACTATTAAAAATATAAAAGACCTAATATTTGTGTTGAGATATACAATCACAGACAAGAGTTAATTTCAATTTATTTTTCAGTATTAGGTATGTTGTAAAAGAGCAATGAAAAGCTAACTTTAGGAAGTATTGGTATATCGGAAGTATATCCACGGTAGATCGTCCGCTTCATAGCTTCATAGCGGACGATCTACCGTGAATGATGATGAAAGTTTCGTTCCCAACACTACTCCACACTAATATACTAACGGGAAATTGATTAAACATTTTTGTATAGAACAATGCATTGTGCAATAAACTGTTACCTATAACTCTCTATGTGAGGTCACCAGCTTTTTATCTCCATACATTTACGCTCTTCGTCACAGATATGCAGATTTAATTAACATGTCACATTGCTATGTGTTATATTATACTGGCTTTGACAAAAAATACGTAAAAAATTCTATCAGCATATTAACGTAGGTGCGTAATTTAATGCTCTTTCAGGATGCTCCAGTGAGCCACCATATTCCCATTTGAAAATGTTGAATTAAAATTTTAGATTACATTTTCAGGTTCAAATGCGCGGAAAAAGTTGTGTATATCTACAGTCAAAGCAAATAATTATCAACTTTATCATGCTTTTATGGTAGCAATAGGGCCTTTTAGAAACTACAATGTACTACTTAAAAACACACCTCCATTGTTTTTTTTTAAGAATATAGATAAAAGACAATTCAGGAGAAAAAATGAATGATTTCTGATTCGATGATTTAATAATAGATACCTCTCTTCTGAATAGATTACTAAATACTATTGGGCAAGGAATTAATTAAGCGCGATTGTGTGTCTCAAGATATTTCCTGCCACGTTGCATTAAATTGATGTCATAAATTCTTATCTATTGGCAGCATGAAGGGGATTTCGATAATATCTTATAACTGTTTCATTGGTTTCATTGGAGAGATCTGACGATCTTGAGGGCCATTGAAGCATATTATTTCTTCGTTGTTTCTCTCTACAGTTCGACGACACACCTGTGTTCTAAAATATGTTACCACAACAAAAACTACGATTTACCATCAGTCTAGCACTTCTATGCTCAGGTGGTAAAGGAACCTCCCGTTCGTAATTTTTTTGCTATTACTAATAGCGATTCAGGACTGGTGGTCTACAATTTTTATCTTTACAAACCACTCCACTCTCCTAAAACGAGGGGTTTCAGTAGAAGAAAATATGTAGCGCTGGTTCTCCTACGTGACCCTGAACTTGGTCTACGTACTTCACCTGGATTTGCAATCCATGCGTTCCAAAACTGTGATATAGTAAGGTGATTATGCCTAAGGCCTGTTTTAAACGAGGCGGTTTAGTTGATTCAACTAAGTTGCCTGGTTTACTCTCATCTAACTGATTGTCATTAAAAATCAATTGAAACCTCGTCTGTAGCAGGCCTTACTCTCTTAGCAATTTCCTGGAAAGAAACATCACCATCACGTAGCCCAATAATCAGCCCGCTTCGAAAGGGCTGAATTGTAAGGTCTATAGTGCATAAATACATGCAGTATGTTTCAAACAAGCATGTATCAATGCATTTTTTACAACGGTATCACAAAAATCGGATAACGACACATGTTTTCGAAAGAACTAGTGCTGAAGAGTTGACTCCCACAAATATCAAGTCGACGCACTATGCTTAAATTGAGCTTTAGAAATATAATTCTAGTCTTTATGATTTTTTGGAAAAGTAGGTATTCTAGGCATTTCCGGCTGATGCGTTTTTAATTGCAGGCACTGTTCATGTACCGTTAACGTCACGCATAATGCCCGATCGGTTACCTTATATCCAATACCTGGTCAGAGTCCATTATTTCCACCTTATCGCGGCCTACTTTCACCGTTGAAAAATGTATATTTAATTGCAAACTAATATTTTCGGGGGTTATTTGAATAGTGCACTCCTTTTCTGCCTATAAGGATTTTCTGGCAAAAAAATATGTACAGTAGTGAAGTCTTATATAGGTGGCCGTGTAGTCAAAAATGATTAGAATGTTTTTTTAAGGATTAAAAATCGTTTGAGGTTATATCTAAAGGAAAAAATGCGAGAAATAAAACGAATTTTCACTTGCAATATTTCCTCTTCCTGAATACTAACTCCAAATGTTATTTTTCTAACATGCTTTACCATATTTAGGGCAGTAATCAAGAAACAAGTATCATAGCTTAGGGAACGAAATGTTGAAGCTTTTAATAATAATAATAATAACCTTTATTGCCCAACAGGTGAAACACCCAATAACAGGACAAATTACAATCATAAATAATAGGTAAACAAATAATTTGTTGCTTTTGTTCAAAATAAATACAGAAGAACACTTTATGTAGTAGTTTCCGGTAATTTTAAATAATATCATTAATACTGAATAGAGTAGTATTCAGTATTTATACAATCTGGTCTAATTGTTGTGTACATACCTGGTGGGACATCTGCTCTTTCGCAATCTCACATTATAGATTTTATATTACTTTTGCTAATTGATCCTCCTTCTCATTATCGATTGTACTCACGTGAGTCCTAGTCCATGAAAGTTGTACATCCTCCTCACGTAACATATCCCAAATATCTAATAACAAATCGGTCGGGTTTCTTTTTAAATTTGCTATCCTCTTCAATAGAGATAAACTATCAGTTATAATTCGCACGTCCTGTATAAATTCCCACTGGCGCCTAATATAAGTAACATACAGGCCACCGCTGCTCGACAAAAACTGAACTGTGACTAGGTCTTGAGAATACGGCAACCGACTCGACATAATGCGTGACGGTGATGGTACACTGTCTGATGATGTTTAAACTTCCGTTGGTCGCTGGCGCCTCGTAGTGGAATTTGGCACGCGATACTACCATCGAAGCGCGATCCATGGAGGGTCAGATGCATATTACACTATAAAAGTTTTAGATAAATGTAGGGTAGGAAAATGAAAAAGAAAATATCTGAAAAAAATTTTTGACAACGAGCTTTTATAGTGAAATGGCACAACGTTTACAAAAGATAGACGTCTTTTACAAAACTATTTATATATAAAAGTTTTTTGTAAAAGAAGTGTTACAACCGCCTTAAAAACAGACTCTCTTTACGCCATAAATAAGCAAAATTAGCACAATACTGCTTAGCACGTTATCCAAAATAGAAAATTCAAAGAATATTACATATATATTCAGGCTGTACCCATTTATCTGCCAAAAAGTTAAATCAGTTCTAGTTGAACCAGGATTGATATAAATTTATTGACTATAATAGATTTATTTTAGTTATTTTTGAACTTATAAACACAAACCGTCTACTAAAGTCGTCCGGTATACACATATATAGAGCTGAACATAGACGATCTTTGATACTGCTGACCCTACTTTACCCGCAAAAAGTTGTCTAATCGCTGAATTTGTTGGTGCGTTGTGTTATATAATGCTTTTCACATAATAAGCACAGAGAAAATGCATCGGCAACTATGACTATGTATAGATTATCCCGTATTAACCAAATCCGATGGTGTATATGCTCTTATTTAAAGAATAAGGCTGTGTCTTGAAAAAGTGCATTCCTATGCACAGAGAGTACCATACACCTAGTAGATATCTATATTAGAAAAATATATTTTCGTATCCAACCGTACACTTAAACGAACGTCATTACAACAAGGAATCTAAATATAAACTTCGAAAGCGCCATAAACGTCAGATTAATCTATAAACAAGTTATATTAGGAGCATTAAGGTCACTTCACGTAAATGCGAGAAGAACCCGACTGAAAGTTTATGCAGCGCTTCTAGAGAGAAGTGAATTAATTTGCGTTGATGGTGAAATGGGAATCATGTTTCATCAAACAATGTGAAATGATTGTGAAACAAAAATGTATTTATACTTGCTAAACTTAATATTGACATTATGAATCTAGAACATTGTAGAATTAACTATAACAGTAACTACAATATAGTTGCGTAGAAAGATTTTAATTTCTTAAAAAGAAACCAGCAATATGGAAGCCAAGTACAGAAGGAGAAAAGAAATATAATTTATGCAAACCTAAAAACGAAAAATTCGACAAATTTTCCTGCAAATGGAGCATTGCATGGTGGTAAATTGTTAAACAAAGAATCAGAGTGCAAATGCATTATCAGTATTGCTAATCTTGGAGTGGTAGATGCAGCGTTTATTTGCCTTTCAAGTCGTTCAATGTGAGCAGTAATTCATTATAAAGGTCAAGATATGCAGTAGATGCATATCGTTGCTTACGGAAGCCATGTTGATTGCGTGCAATAATTTGATATTACCAGACAACGTTGAAGTCGGTCCAGCATACAATATTCAACTATCAACGTGACAGCAATATTCCTATAGTCAGTACTATTCTTTGTGTCTTTCTTCTTGTGGACTTGAACAACGGCTGACACATTTAGTACTCCA